>OY735226.1:25165242-25217742 GCA_963457665.1 Thysanoteuthis rhombus
CGTAAATTGAAGTAAAAAAGGGAAATAATAAAATAGATAGACTGATGGACATTTGTTGAAGATGTTAGAGAGAGATTTTTTTATCTAAAATTATTCAAGATTGTACATCTAAATTTAGATATAAAACATCAAAATTGAAAAATTTAGATAAATCAAGATATGATTATAAGTTGCGTTGTATTATATTGAAACTCTTATTTGAAATGATCTCCTGTCATTACACGGTTAATATATCATTTATCCTAGACAATGTAAATAGAATAAACAATCAAAGTTTGAAATGAGAAAATCGGAGGCTGTACAAGTCTAGACCACAAAACTAGCATAGTGCCCTAAAATAAAACTTTCAAGAGATATTCAACTATCGCAAACCGAGTCACTTTTTTATTAAACAAAGAAATTTATTTTTTAAAAGCAGTCATCATGGTGTCAGATGGTGTCATCCAGGGCACCCCCATTGATAAGCTACTGATAGAAATATGGGAATACTAAAAATCTACGTTTTGTTGGCATATATTACATGTAACTTACCTCTGATATATGACTCATTTGAACTTTGTATGTATGTGTAACTTATCAATTCCAGTTCCGTGTATTAGTAATATCTGATTGGTTAGTGGACTGTTTGTAGGAATTATGGTTCTGGATAGATCTAGTAGTTCCCGTGATGAAGCTGTTGTGGGAGACAGAGGATTTTGCTTCCATGCAGTTTAGTGTTAACGTCGACTTCACTGGAGTTACTGAAAGAAGAAGGGTAAATGTACGGATAGAATGCGCGCCAAGTATGAACGTAGACGCAAAGATGAAACGAAGTAAAAAGAACACATACAAGTATTTCGATGGACAAATAAAACGTACATTTAATACAGGAACAGTAATGACAAATAAAGAATAAAAATGAAGTACATGTAATGATAACATTATTAAAAGCAATTGTGTGAGGTGATAAGAGGTAGCGAAAGGTGGGAGCTTGGTTGTCATTGATAGTACAGGCGTCGGAGTCGGAGCGGAGGTGTCTGAACAGCTTTTAAATCCATATGACTAGGAGCGTACCAAAGAATGATTATGGAGACCGGGTTCAGTGTGGGTGCCAAACTGTTAAGTTGGATGTGCAACTGGGAGGCTATTCTTTGACGCAGGTAGACACTCGACGAACAGACCATGAAAGATAGAGAACACAATTGAGTTTTATTCATGCATGTTCCCCGACGTATAGAGAATTAGGAGAGATCGTCGTGACTGTCGGATAGTGAAAAGCTCTGCCATTTCATTCATGAGGATGAGGAGTATAAACGCGTTTGGAGCACGTGGTGAGGACACGGTTGCGTAGCTGCATAACTGTGCGTATGTGAGATGCCTCAACATCGGTGAACTGAAATGGACAAATTTAGTGCAGAGATTGGTCACGGTGGAAAAATGGTTAGTTTGTCCTGATGCATTTGTTTTGAGCTGCTATCATGAGCGATTCCATTTCTCTCTCCAGGTTTCCTCTTCGTAGCCATGTCCATGATCTCTCGTCTGCCACATCATGTATCTGTCTTTGAAATTCTCGGTTTAATTTTTTTATGTTCCCACTTTTCTTTCCTTGTTTGCTGTGCTGTTCCATTGTTTTCTACTTTTTGGCCGTTCGTTGCGCTGCTTCGGGCACTTTTTATGATGTCTTCACTGTTTGTTTGCACATATCGTTATTATTATTATTATTATTATCATTATTATTGTTGTTGTTGTTATTGTTGCTGCTGCTGCTGTTACTACTACTACTACTACTACTACTACGTCGTCGTCGTCGTCGTCATTGGCTTTGATTTTTGTTTATATACGTCACCAGCCAGGCCTCAACCACAGACCTGAACCTGGCAACATTGTAAGATATGACGATCAGGGCTGTAGAGAGAGGGAGGAAGGGGAGTGTCTTTTCATACATAGACAATACAACATTTTATACTTACATGAAGTGATATATGTTTGGTGTCGTACATAAGTTCATATTGACAGTAATTTTCCAATCATGTGTGCAGTGGAGGTAAGAGCTATTTCCCGTATTTCATATATGCTGGGCTTTCCCAGGTATGCTTTCCTGGTATCACTGGACGCTCCTATCGGTATTCCAAGGGCCCCAACGACAATCGGTATTATTTTGGTCCTGGGTTGCCACATTCTACTGATTTCTATTTTAAGGTCTTAATACTTCCTCGAATTCCTTGGCAGCTATGTTTTTATTTGTTGGGACAGTCATGTTTATAAAGAGGCACGTTTTTTTTCTTGTAAGCCTTTCACTGTGATATCTGACATGTTTGCGTTTATAGTCCTATCAGTATGTATAGTGAAGTCCCAAAATACGGTCACATCTTTTGCCTCTGTAACTGGTTCAGGCCGTTGTTCGTAGCATTTCTTAGTATATGGGGCGTAATGATACTTGCAGAAGATAGATTCTATCCAATTCTGTCGCGTCTCATCTTATATTCATTTGCAGCAAGGACCGAACACTTTGCTACAATGTGGTAAACTGTTTAGGTCTTATCCAACATTTAGGATCAGTATCAATTCTTAATATGTTAGTCAAGTAATTTATTACCACTACTACTACTACTACCATTATTGTTATTACTATTACTAAAAGTATTATTACTACTATTATCATTACTACTAATACTATTATTATTACTAGTATCTTTATCATTACTATTATTATTACTACTATTACTACCATGATTATTATTGCTATTATTATTATTTACACACAACTACTACTGTTGAAGTAAATAGGTTCAGATCAAATATCCAGAAATTCTTTTCTTTTTTCTTTTTTTCTTTTTTTTTTTTTTTCGAGTTGTAGGTCTTTGGACTAGTTTACCTGAGTATATGGTTCTCTCGCCGGATGTGGATTCTTTCAAGAAGAATTATGCCGAGAAGAAACAAAGTAAATAGATCCTGTACACTATTCATAATACTAATAATTGTATCATGTACTCATCATCACATTCTATGATCGAACAACCGTAGCGTCAAAATATGAAGTCATGAAAAAAAATTCCGTCGAAGAATAAATATGGTCAGAATGAATTCTATTTATGACATCACTGGGGTTTTCCACGAGAAAATATCTAAAATAGAGTAAAAAAACTAACTTCTATCATCTCCATTACTATTATTATCATCATTACAATTGATTCAGTAAATATTTTTCGACGAAATACTCGCCAAATGGCTTTCAAGAAAGATGATTGATAAAACAAGACTAAATACCTGCTGTGACAGTTAGCATAAAATGATGCCCAAGGGAGGAATTCATAAAATAGGAAGATAAATAGATGGAAATCCTGTTTTTTCCCTGGTATACTTTGCTGTCTTGTGGTCTCTCCACGTGATCATAAAAACATGAGCATGATTCTCTCATGTGCAAGGTAGCGTTATTCTCAGTTTGCAGGTCAGTCACGTGGTTGGGTTTCATGTTTCAGCTCCATGGGTGACTATTGGATGGATGCATTGGTTGTATACTCTTCTTTTTAAGACTCTTAAGATTTCCTTATTTTTGAAGGTTGAGCTCGCTTTACCAATGGTTTGTCATCTTAGAGTGATTCTTCGCTTGATTTCTTATTTTCATGGAGACTCGTTGACCTAGGTGTATGTAGTGGTCTACTTTGTCTAGCTTTGTATTTTTGCTTTTGATCATTATGCTTTCATTTCCGATATGTTTCTTGAACCTAACCTTTGTTTTGCTGAAGTTCACGTGAAGGCCAACTTTCTTGCTTTCTTTGTTCAGTTCATCTAGCATTAGTTGGAGGTCCCGGATATTCTCTGCAAAAAGGACGATGCGTCCTCAAATCTGAGCTCACTTGGGTATTTGCCGTCTAATTCCGATTCCTTTGTATTCTCAGTCTCGGTTTCCGAAGATCATCTCGAGGCAGGCTGTAAAGAGTTTGGGTGAGCTAGTATCACCTTGTCTCATCCCTTTTGGGATCTGAACAGGCTCCGGTATAGGAGCTGCTGTGACGGTGTATATGTTGCAATAATCTGACAAATACGGGGTCTACACTACTACTGAGTTGAATGCCTTCGTGGAAACTATTGATTCTACCGCGAGAGACATTTTATATTCTGCTGCTTTATGAATACAAAAAAAAACAAAAAAACAAGAGAAATTGTTTTTTCATACCGATTAAAGAAAGTGACGTCATTTCGCTGTGTAAAATACAAGTCTGCAATGGAGGTACTTGATTCATGAAATGAACTGTCGAGTTTTTATAAATAGACGATGACACATTTTGCTGCTCAGTTTTCTTATCAGTCGGCTCACACTGATCAAAAAAAATGTTTTCTCAGAAGCTGGTCTTTTCTGGGAATTTTCGACGTTTATAATAAAGGGGGATAATTTCCACGGAAGACTTGTTCATTTAGCCTTACTTCGACCATTCCAGGAAAAATGCTTGACATTCGGCAAATTAGCAGGTGTATATAAATATATAAAAGATCATTGGCCATTTTCTCTCAACGATCTGTTCTCAAGTCCGTTGGTGATGCCATTAACGGTGCAATGAAAGACAGCAACGTATCCAGATATATTGATGTACGACCTGCCGTGATGGAAGATATCAATTTATCCAATATTTCGGATTTCGATTTCTCGTATGACGATATGATTTTTACTTTAAGTGTGTAATAGTCCACAGATTGCAGTACTGTTGGATGAATTTCTACAACTATATCTGGAGGAAGCGCTGACAAAGTACGATGATTTTGTATTGGATTGTCTTATTTTTGCGATATTAAATTGGGCTTCCATCATGGGAAACCACATCAGCCCATTTGATTCGAAATGCTGGTGGTTTATATAAACAGCCTCTATAGATTGATTTTTGTACGATCATGTTCCGGTGATGATAATTTTTATCTCATTGTTATCTCACGTAAGAATCGACTGAACGCTATTTTTACATCTCTGAAATTCGTTCGACTCGAAAAATTGGAATGACGTTCCTTTTCCGTTCTGTTCAACCAACCTTGCATGTATGAAGTATATATATATATATATATATATATATATATAGAGAGAGAGAGAGAGAGAGAGAGAATTTAGGATATAGATATAATCGGAGTGGCGATTCAGTATTAGACTCTAATAACTATAGACACAGAATTAAATCACCCAGTCATCCTAATCTAGTCCCAGTAGAACAACACTTTCGTATCCGTGTCCACAATTTCAGCGCAGATGCTAGATTTACTATCATCAGTAAGATAGAAAAATTACATCTCCCGACACGACAAAAATTCTGGCTCTACGAGAGGATAACTGGATTAGTAAACTTAAAACTATCTCTTCTAACGGACTCGGCACTAAACTTCACAATCCTAACCACACTGAGCTCTAACCCCATTATCCTTTCACTCCTAATTATTCTACGCTTAACAACTCATTATCTTTATACCTGTACCTCATAATATATATCCACCCGGACCATACAAATGCACCATAACCCCCTACACTATAACACACCTCAATATACATACCCTCTTATCTTCCACAATCGCCACACCTATACAATCTGGACCCCCGCCTACATTAATGTAGCTAAGGTAACAAACTTATCTTATATATCTTATCTATCCATACTTGATTTTTATTTTGTGTTTATCGATAATTGGGATTGTCACACATGGCCACTTAGACGCCTAACCCCTGATCCTATGTATTGTCCATTTTACTTGTACTATCAGAAGTCACCTGAGCTTTCATGTCTACAATGACGATTTAGGTTACACAATATGCATTTCCCAACTGATACCCGATCATACATAACAAGGACCTCCCTCTAATTTATATCCTACATCACCTTATTATTACAAGGGATAACCCTGACCCCATAACCCACCACTCCTAAATAATTTCCAATACTTCACCCCAAGGTCAAACTTGAGTTCTTGATAGAATTTTGCCGTGTCTAGTTGACCGTTGGCGTCTTTGAGCTATTCCTCAATACTCCAAATGACTATTGCTCCCAAATGACCGTAGCTCCCCTTTATCTGCTCGAGTAATGACTAGATATTTACTTTCTGTGAGGGTTCTGAATGCCTCCGGTTGGTTCATGGTCAAGTTGTCTTGTAGTAGTTTTTGTTTGTCTTGGTTTGTGATCTCGTCTTTTATTGCCATTTCAAATGTTTGTATGGTTATTTCTGTATTGGTGGGAGTGAAAGAATCGTTAATTCCTTTAGGTGATTCGAGGATAGTGGCTTCATATGTTTCAGATCTATTATAGTGTTCTTTTAATTTCATTCTTCGAAAGAATAATTTAAGATCTGGTTCTAAGTCTTCCAAATCAAAATGTGGTAAGCGGGGTCAGACGCTAAGGCCTTCATTTAGTAATTTGAATGTGTCCATATCAAATTTTTATTTGCTTAGGTTAATTATTCTTTCGTCGGTGTCGTTTTTAGCACTAATTATTTTACGAAGTCGTTTTTGTGAAATATGAAAAGTTTGTAAAGTAGTAGTTGGAAGATTTTGGATAGCCCCTTCCGAATCTTTTTGTTGTGGGCTTACCTCGTTTTGTTGTTGTTCGTTGCTTGTTATCTTTGGTTTCATGTAGTGCAAAACTGAGGAAAGTAGACCACTACATCTACCTAAGATAACGAATCTCCATGAGACCCTCAAAAGAAGAGGAAATCAAGCGAAGAATCACTCTAGGATGGCAAGCATTCGGCTGAGCAAGCTCAACTTTCAAAAACCAGACCTTCTCAATAATTCTAAAAAGAAGAGTATACAACGAATGCATCTTCCCAATAGTCACTTATGGAGCTGAAACATGGAACCTAACCAAGAGACAGACTCGCAAACTGGGAAGCATGCAATGCGTGCATAAGAGAATCGTGCTCAACCACACATAGAGAGATCACAAGACAGCACAGTATATTATGGAGAAAACGGGAGTCAGAGACATCATAGAATCTATCAAAAAAACTGAATGGCAATGGGTAGGCCATGTTGCAAGAATGGCAGAAAAACGGTGAACATCACGTCTCACAACATGGATCCTCAGAGATCACATGCGAAACTGAGGCCGACAGAATACAAGATGGGGAGATGAACTAGACAAATTCAGAAAATACTGGCTCTGCGATACCCATGATAGAGAAATATGGCGGATCCTGGGGAAGGTCTATGTCTAACGACAGAAGTTAAAAGACTGATGATGATGATGATGATGATGATGCGTAAGAGTACTTGTTGAGGGATGCAACATTTGTTCGTCTACATCGATAGAGCAATGGCAGCGAGTGTTGATTGGTCAAGATGCGGTTAGTTTTTATCATATCAGTTCTTCTGTATCTGTATGCGAGAGTTGTTATACCAAGCCGCTACAGTTTGCCAGCGTAGGAGAAGTCCTTCAGTTCGGGAATTTGTTTTGTGGTTTTCCTTTCAACTTTTTTAATTACGTTCTGGTCACTTTTTTTCTGGGGGTATCATGCACAGTATGCGTATTCAAGCTGTGGGTGGACGAGAGATTCATGTGTCATTGTAAATATTTCTTGGTTCATGAACTTGAACGTATGAGTGTCCGTGCATGATAAGTGCCCAACGAACCATCTTTTAATAAATTGATATTTTCGTTAGTTTCATTTATTTCAAAGCCTGAGTACTGTATGAATCATAATCCAGAGAGTTCAAGCTTCAAAATGAGAAATGGCCATTGTAGCTCTAAAAAACGAGAATATCAACTTTGGGCACTTATTATGCACGGCCACTCATACATTTAAGTTCATGAACTAAGAGAGATAAGATATAAATGATCAAGGACTCCATCCCATCAACCCACTGTCTACCTTTTCGGCCTCGAGATCCTTCCAAGGGCAGCAAGGCCCATTGGACTTCGTTGGATGTTGCCCTCTTGTCGCTGGTTGCAAACGTGTCCCCAGAACAGTTCAGGTTTCGGGGCTTTCCAAATGTAGGTCTGCCACTGCCTATCATGCTCCCACAATCGTATGTTTTAGACACCCTAAAATTATTCTGTCTTCGTTTGCAGCTGGTCATGCTATGAAAATTTCAGATTGTTGTCCACTTACACTATTGGGTCTATCTATACTTTCGTTTCTTCAAACGCGTGGTGCTTACCATCAGCTGCTTTCAGTCGAAATATGTTCCTAGGAATTATTTTCCCAATGTGCATCATCTGAAATAATTCGTGCTTTAGAGTGACTTTCAGAAGACTACCCAAAGTCTGAACGAAGCATGAAAGTTAAAAGATATGTTATGGCAGCGCTGAATTGTTATTGGGGACAATTACTGGTTTGTAAGAAGAAAACAGTCTAAACTGTAACGGAATCAATAGTAACCTATTTTGTTTTTTCACTTGTTGCATAAACTAAATAAAGCGTGTATATATTTTGATTGACTCCTTTACGATAGAGTCAGCGAATGTTTGTTTATTTGCCTTCTGGCGCGTATTTGAGAAATTAAGAAAATAGTTCTGGAACATTGATTTATATAAATTTCAAATCACCAAAACTTGAAGAGATATAATAACATACCGAGGCAAACATAACAGATGTGCTATCAACAAAGACTGTGATGACTCTGAGGTCAGGCAATGTTTCAGATGGAAACATCATTATAATCATCCCTCGGGCGTCCAAACAGCACTTCACAATGCCACCGGGGATTGTTGGGTTTTCATTATAGTGTAGGGACGCCTGTTGAAAAAGCAGCTTTACCCTATATTCTTGCGTTAATAACTTTCCTGTCAATATTCATGAGTCCAGAAATGAAAAGTTGATTCAATGATGACGTCAATACGCCGAACATTTGGTGAACGTGAACTCCAGCTGTGAAGACGAGGCAACGTTCTACAATCTGAAATGACCAGCGTTGTTCGTTTTTTCAAAAAAATACTTATCTACACTTATTAAAATATCCATGGTTAATAAATACTCTTTTATTTCTATTTTTGCTTTATTTTATTTTTAATATACTTATCGTTAATATTCATGCTTATTTAAGGTTTTCTAAAAACTTTTGAGAATTGTTTTTTTGTTTGTTTGTTGCTTTTTTTTGATATCCTAAGACGCTGCTCAGCATTGGTTATCAGATCAGTGACCACACAGCTAAGCCCTGATGTGGTTTTATTATCAGACCGGAACCGCTGATTTCAGCGTAACTTGACCGTAAGTTGGGAGATTTTTCATCACTCACTTAGAACGTCATAAATCTGAACGGTCACTCATTCTTACTGATCGTTGAAAACTTTTACCAAATCAAATAATTAAGCAATTAATAACATAAGGAAATTGTACAATTTCTTTGCGTAAATAGACTTTTCCTTTGTTTTAAAAGAACGTGTATAATCAATTTTCTGGATGGGTCAAGTTTCGAACCTGTGTCAGTAAAACAGTGGTTCCAGTCAAAAACTTCGGCAATTTTTATATAGACAATCTCGCCACCTTTGAATATTGGCTCAGCACTATTTTCCAACTCGGCACTCCTCCAATTCGTCTTTATGCCAAGCTACGTGAACTTTGTGAAAAGGAGCGCCGTGGTCATCATTAATGAAAATTGGCCAGTTAGAATAATTCAGCGAAAAACAAAAATTCTCTCATCTCTGGTTACCGGTGTTTAATGGAAGAAAAGATTCGAAAATCTCAGGTAAGAGCCTTCATGTTTGTAAAATTTTGTTTCTAATATTTGAATGTCTTCGAATTCGTTAGTATAGACGAACTGCTCAAAAATCGGGAACAGGGATATTCACTTAGTGTTTTATGTCAAGTCACAGCGTGTTAACGAATCTGATACTTGACATAAATCTCAGCTATTAAATTGTTGATCTAAATCCTCTGGTAAATATGAAAACTGGTATAGATTTTCCGCACAATCCGAAGGTATAACGTTTCTATGAAACCTATCCTATGCCGAAATGGTGTAAAGCGAAGAACCAATTAAAGATTTACAAATGCTAATACTAGGAGATATACGTGGTGATCTCCAGAGATTTTGGCTTCCTCAAAGGTAAAAAAATATATATCCTAGAGAAGTGGTTTCAAAAGGTGTGAGAAGAGTTTGGTGAGAAACAGAAAATTAATACTGAGTTACTTATTCATTGATCAAGAAGTTTATATTTCCTGATTTTTGGCTAGCAGCTCATATTGATATCATCTCTCTGCAATGAGATATTTTCAAATATGATATAACGTATACGGATTATTCGAAACATATTTGTAGTTTGCTTTTTATAAATATTCATACGAATTGAATTTATACATGAATATATAAACATACTTGTGAGCATATATATGTGCATGAATAAATGTGTGCGTATATATATATATGTGTCAATGTGCGTGCGTGCGTGTGTGTGTACGTGCGTGTGCATTTTATATTATTATGTAATAGTATTATCCGACAAAATTTGAATTAGAGACAACTCTGGAAAATTATTCTTTCTTCTAACTGTAGTATTCCAGTATACGTTCGGATAAATTATTCATCTTTCTTGGCCGATTAGAAGTTAATTTTAAATTCAAGTGATGGCCAATTGACAACGAGGAATATCATTGAAAATTAAAATTAACAGACACACACACATACACACACACACGCACACACACACACACACATATATATATATGTATATGCGTGTGTGCATGTGTGTGCATGAGCTTATATATATATATATTGGTGTGTGTGTGTGTGTGTGTATATATATATATATATATATATATATATATATATACATAAATGTACACATATAGATTAGTATGTATACATACATATATATTTGAAGTGATATATATATATATATATATATATACATATTTGTGTAAAGTTGGTATCGTGAATACGATCTCATTTTAATATGACTATTATTACCATCATTTCAGAATTCATCATGAGTTTGAAAATTGCCAGACAAATTTTTGAACTAATCGAACAAGACAAGGAGGTTGAAATCAGAGACGCCCTGTATCCTTATTCCCTGGAGCAGAGACGATGCATCATATCCACAAAATATAAACGCTCATCATTTCTTTTTATTGCAGTTGCAAAGGGGTGTGTCTCGATTGTCACATATTTCTTAGAGAATTGCAGTGCTGACCCTAACAGTTTCGGATGGAGGAACGGTGTTAAGTTGAGTTGTCTCGCTGTGGCAATTGATGTAAAATCGGAAACTATCGTCGCTGTCCTCTTGGAGCATGGGGCTAGTACTGAAGTTGTTTCTTCTTATGGAAGAACTCCACTTTTCCATGCCTGCTCCAATGACCAAGAAAACATTGCTCGGCAGTTGATTGAGCATGGTGCTAATGTTAATAGCCGCAATTATGCAGGAGACATTCCACTGATAGAATCAGCAGACAATTTAAATCTTTTCAAATATTTGATATCAAAGGGTTCGAACGTTAATTCGGTGGATGATTTTGGTCAAACGGTCCTGATGTTGGGCTGTGAGACCGATGAAGATGAGATCATTCACTTTTTACTTAGCTGCGATGATACTGATGTCAGAATAAGGAATGATTATGGAGAAGATGCTCTTCACTTGGCGATTAGGTATTGTTCGGAAGATATAGTTGAGGAGATAATAAGGAAAGGCTCCTACACCAAAAATGAGATTATTGGAGTGTATGAGCTGGAAAGCTGTATTTCCCGCATCGGGGGAGATGTGGAGAAAGCAAGGACATTGTGGCAGAAGACATTAGAGATGAGGTCACAATCGAGCGATACACCAATGTTTGAAAATGAACACACCGTAGGGAAATTACAGAGGATTGTTGATGTTTTACATGCCGGGGACGTTTTGGCCTTGTTATATTTGGAATCGGTGCAGGGATTAAACAGCTTATTCACACTGGGTGCTTACATATGTGCTTCCAGTAATGTCACAGACGAAAATAAATACATAACCTTATGTGAGTTTTTCTTCGATACCCTACAATCTCTTGACGATAGACTTTTCTTCAAGAGTATCCGTCTATCAATGGTTTTGATCCGACATTATTTGTATGCAATGTTTTCCACCAGTATATGGAACTTGTCAAAGATTTTTGGAATGTTCGTGGAATTCGTAGTAGAAATACGCTTTAGATTAGAACATATGGCCCCTCAAAAAAGACAATCCGATGCCGGTGAGACAGAATACCTTTTATATTTTATCATTGAACTGGTTTTTAAGATTGACGAAAAATATCCAGAAAATATGGATTTCTTTCATGGAGGAATAAAGCGTATCTTGGAGGCGGATCTCCGGGGCTTACAACAGAAGTCTCTAATTCAAATCTGTGGATCTTTGCAATGTCCTGATGGTGTCATAAAATGTTTCATTTGCTGCGGAGCTGATGTCAACAGCACAGATAAGGAAGGGAAAACGGTACTTCATGAAGTGGTTGAATCTGAATTACCATACCGGGAGAAAATCGTTGAAAAAATCATCGAAAATGGATTCGATTTCGGTCGGCTTAGATTTGATGAATATTGCCTTGCATGCAAGATGGAAAGAGAAAATATTATTCCACATTCTATAAAGCATGTGTCATTGCAATGTCTGTCCGCCAGAACCCTTTGTGAAATGACAATTAATTGCTTCTCTGATGCCCCTAATTATTTAAGGACAATCGTGAATTCTCACTTTTTCCTCACATGAGTAAATATCTGGACCACAGTTGTGCAATTGGCATTTTGTCAGTCTTATAATCCCTAAGATTTGAATGAACAACCGATGTTTACGGGTTCCATTCTCATTGGGGGCATATCACTTAAGTTACCAACCTGGAGGTTGAAATTATTATATTCAACAATACCTTGATCTACATTCCCTCCGTGAACAAAACCTCGTTTTAAGGAAGCTCAATATTGCGCTAACTTTACAACGAAAATAACCAGAAAATAATTCCTGTTACTTGCGCTAAAATTTGAACACTTCTATAAGGAACCCCTTCGTTGCTTTATTGACGTGCGTAAAAGAAAAGAGGAGGAAGTTCATGCAGGTGATATCCTAAATTTATTGCATGGTGATGATGAAACCCAATGAAGACCTGAGGGAGTTAACAGTCACCCAAGTGTCAAGTTCGGATAGCGACAAACAACTGGTTTTATATTCAGAGGTCTCAGCCAAAATCCACTTCTCATCCAGAGAAAGTTTCAGGAAACAATCCAAATTTTGAACGGAGCATGAAAATTAAAAGATCCGTAATGGTAGCGCTGAATTTTCATAGACAAGAATTAAAGGCCTCCGAGGAGATAAAGCTGTCAACTCTTGATGCCTTTTTTATGAAATAATAAAAATCTAACTGAACCAGTAGTATCATATTTATTTTTGTTGTTCTTCATTTTCTACTTGTTGCATAAACTAAAGAGAGTGTGTATATTTTTATGATTGAAGTACGTATAATTTTATTTAAAGGGTCTTCCATATATTTAGACCTACCATATTTTAGATAAGTGCGCATTGCTTCCGATAACTAGAAACATAAAAGTATGTTTATTTATATGCAATCGATTGTTGTTTTTACAATACTATTTAATGACATATGCCTCCTAACGGTACATTTATTTCTTATATTTTCGCAATACTATTGAAATATACTGTGAAAGGGAGGTAAAAAGTCATTTTTGGGTTTTCATTATTAATACTCTTCGTACAAAAGGAGGAGAATAGAGACAACGTTCTACTATTTCCTGTCTGAAACGATTGGCGTTCTTTGTTCTTGATTTTCAACTTGTACCTGGAAAATACTTATTTATACTTATTTCCGTATGCATTTTTGATGAATGCTTTTTTTATAATACTCTTGACATTATTATTATCTATACTTATTCATGGTTTTAAAACAACTTCACTTAGACGCTGCTTAACTTTTGTGATCAGATCAGAAACCTAAGCACTGATACAGTTTGTTGATTTAACCGGAAACCAATTTCAGTGTAAGACCATTCTTGAATCAATAATGAAACAAAAGATAACGTTTCAATATACATTGATCGTGAAAAATGAAGCAACCACAATGTAAATCAACTTTTGCATTATTTGAAAAAAAAATTTAAAAATTGTATAATCAATTACCTGGATTGGTCGAGTTTCAAGCCTGTCCTAAAAAATCAGTTGTTCGTTCAAAAATTTTCAAGCAATTTTAAGAAAAGCAACCCGTCTGCTTGGAATATTGGCTCAACACAATATTCCTACTCAGCATTCAGCAACCATTTGTCTTTATACCGAACTTAATGAATTTTGAGAAGAGAATCGTACAATTGCCCTGTTTGAATTATACAATTAAAAACAAATTTTTCTAATCTTTTGTTGCCCGTGGTTAATGGAAAAAAAGTTTTGAAAGTCTGGGTAAGTGCCTTCATCTTTGGAAATGTTATGCTTCAACCATTTGAGTGTCATTGGATTTGTTAGAATAGACGGTTTGCTCTGAAAATCAGAAATGGGTGATGTTTGCATTGTATTCTATCTGATTTTTTAAAGTGTGACAGTGAATGTCACCATCAAAATATTTATCTAAGACTTCAAGTCAATAAAAAAAAATGTATAGGTTTTCCTCACTATCTGGAAGTGGAGCATTCCTATGAAACCTTTCCTAAATCGTAAATGACGTAAAGCGAAGAAGCATTTAAGAGTTTACAAACATGAATATACGGTAATTGGTGAAACCCCCAAACTTGGGTTACTTAAGGTGCGAAATGGCATCCTGAAAGATTTTTTTCAACGATGGGAAATAGGGTTTTTTCGATTGATTTCGAGAGATGAGAGAAATGTTTGACGAGAAATGGGAAAATTGATGCTAGATGAATTAGTTATTGATCATGATGTAGATTTTCCGATCTTTTGGGTAGCACCACAGTTTAATATGATATTTATAGCAATAAATAGTATTTCATTTAAATGTGATATTCATAAATAAGGTATCGCTGCCACTCGATCACATAAGTGAGGCAGCTCCCAAGTGAGCACACTGTCATGTGTCCTCCCTGGAACAGCGTGTGTGCGTAAGGAGGACCGGGTGCACAGTCTGGTCATAGCTTAGCGTGATGTACTGTTAATCGGCGACAGCTCATAGGCTTAGACGACCACAGGACAATGATGTTGCTGCGTACGGTTCCTGGTATTCAGAGGCGGTCACCTGTGTAATGAATAGGCTCGACGACGTCTAATTTTGGTGATCTTATAAGAAACGGCGTATCCAATGGCCGTACAAATATGGTATAATATTAATGGTATTATAAATGCCATCTCTATATCTTTATCATTAACTGAACATCACTCAAGCTAGGTTCCCTTCAGCAGTGAGTAAATAAGTTATTACCACTGGTCGGAATAAAGAATAAGTTCCACGATCCCCTAAGCCGGAGAGTGGCTCGCTTAACCTGCAACCGCTACTAAGCTACTTTAAACTCGTTCTCAATCCCAATTTCTTCTTCACAACGTTTGGTATTAACTGATAGCTCAGAATCAATTATCCATTTTTTTTTAATTTCATCTTTTATATTAGTACTCCACCCAATGTTATGTCTTTAACATAACGGTTCTCTATTGAAGTGTCAGTTGGTTGTCCTTTTATTTTCTGAGGTATAAAGGTTTTCGTAGTATTTTTAAGGTATTCCTGATATCTTATCCATACTTTTGTTAATTTCGCCTTCTCTGTCTTTTAATGCAAGAATCAGTCTCTTGTCAGTATGATCTGCGGCTCGAGCCAATTTCAAGCTCTTCCGATACGGATATTTTTTTTAGAATTATATTCTTTACTGTGGTCGGTTGAACCACTTCCTTTTACAATTTTTCAATTTTATTCAGTGCCTGAAACGGTTCCATTAGATCCCAAGCGGGCTGTTTGTGTGCAAAATTCACATGTGGTTTCTATTTTTTCGGGGTCTGCATTCGCTCTCAAATCGATAATAATGATCCTTTCCCCACTTATTTCTTTATAATACTAAAATCTAATTAATTGCTTACTTGCTAGCGTGAATATGGCTTACGGCTCGCTCAAATGGCTGCACCTTGGGGACATAAAACTTAAAAGATAACTTGACTTCAGCATTAACGTTGAATAGGTGGAGCTGAGCCACGATGTCTCTACAATTTAATATTAGGTGGAAACTACCATGTCTGGCTAAATGACAAAAAAGACATTTTTTACACAATATCACATATACCGGTAATACTGTAATCTTAGGCTTTTTCATTTCATTTCATTTCTGTCCGATCGAGGGGTTTGGAGGAGGACATCTACGTCCATGCACCTAATTTCATGCCAATGGACTTGTCGGGTTACCTTCTCGTACTGTTTAACCGCATTCCGTGCCTCTCCGATATCAGAACGGCGAGATACGAAGATGATTACACCACCAGTGTATACGGATACCCTGGCTTCATTAATATGACTTATTCCCCGTAGGACAACTCTGTTCACTTCCTCACTAACTTTTCATAGGAAGGGTCTCAGAGTCAAAACATTGAGTGAGGGTGACCGAGAACAACCCGGCTGAATCTACTGCATAATCTCGAAACTCTTGAACGCTTCCCGTTTACTTGTATTCCAGTACTGGGTTCCCATACAGAAGAATGATCTATGAGCAGAATTCAAATACAACATAAATCCAGCTGCGTCCAGGACATCCGCTAAGAAGCGATGACTGCCTTCTTCGAATGCCTTGGACTGATTCAACTTGATCAGAGCGGCTTCCATGTCATCATCTATTCTCTCTATGATCTTGGATTGGGTGTTCTCCATTTCACAACACAAGTCTGCTCAGTTTCAATCTACCAACGATAACTTGAAGCCAATTCGTCAAGACTTTGGCCAGAATCTTCAAGCGGATGCATGGACCTGTACCTCACAACCATTCATGTTTATTCTCCAACCATGTGATGACACCCCAGCTTATTTTCTGTGTAGACCTCCATGGTCAAACCAGTTCTTATATTCACTTTTCAAGTGAGGAACAATAAGTCACAAGTACCATTCATTGGATTTCCTCTTCTGTAATTTTGCTTCGCAGCAAAATTTCCAGAGAAATCGGCCAAATAGATCACAATTTTGCGGTCATGTTTACAGCTTTGTTCGACATTTTCTTTAATGTAGCGTAAACTTTTGGGCCCTGGCAGTGCAGGCTGATCCCTTCCTAGTTACCTCTATTGTTATTTTAATGACGCTTACACTTGAGCTCTGAGATGAGTCGCTGGACCTATTTGATGGATGACGTCCTAATCTCATTTTACTGGTAAGCCCTACGAGTCGCTGGGCATATTTGATGGAAAACGTCCTAAACTTATCTTACTGGTCAGCCCATTTAATCGCCATCATCGAACCTACTTGTTCTTTTTGGGTCAGTGTAATAAGCTATAGCAGGAAATTGTGCATGTCCTTCAAGGACGCATTTAGTTCCAATAATTTGACCTTCAAACCTTATTGTCATGACGTATCTGTACCATCATAATTCTATAGTCCAAACGGCGTTAGTCTCTTCTCACTAACACTCTATCCAAAGAGCTGATGCTCTCAATAGAGAGTCAATTATTCGCCCACGTTCGCATTTCCTGGTTTAGATGATCGAAGCTATATCAGTCAGTGAGCGATATTTTATTGATCACATCAATCAATCTTCGATCGAACCAATGTCCCTTGTAAGTGGCCCTTTTCAAAGCCCCCTCTACCCCTTTTCTAGCCCCTTCCCAATGAGTTAACCAGGAACAAGGGTGGCATCCCATTCGTCCATCTCTATAAATTGCTTTGGAGCTGTCAGAAAAGGTTTTATGCCGAAAAGGGGCGATATGAATGAGCAGACATTTCTCCAAAACGTGTTCGTCCACTCGGCAAATATCTCCACCTTCCACATCATTTTTCTTCCTTTTGGGACGCCTGACTCTTTCATGTTGGCAGGGATGGGTCAGTCTTTCAGGGGCCACCGAGGTGCTGGAGTTACAACCTCCGACATCTGACTTTGAGAGGAGTTAGATAGAATTCGGCACAGCGTTGGTGAGTATAATTCTTCATCATCATCATCATCATCATCATCATTCTTTCAACGTCCGTCGTTGGACATAGACCTACCTTGGGATTCGCTACACTTCTCTAACGTGGGCGTCGCGAAGCCAGTGCTTTCTAAATTTTTCTAGATTGTCTCTCCATCGAATACTCTGTCGGCCTCAGTTGCGCATGTGATCTCTGGGGATCCATGTCATAAGTCGTGATGTCCATCGGTTGTCTGCCATTCTTGCAAAATGGCCAGCCCACTGCCATTTGAGCTTTTTAAAGGATTTTATGATGTCCCTGTCTTACCTCTGGTCTTTTCTTGATCTTTCTGTTGTGTCTTCGCGTATCCTCCTCCTCGTTTCAATGTCGTCTCCTTTCCACTGATTTTGTCCTTCCTTCTGGCTGCTGCAGCTGATCCAGCTATTGCCTAGTTGATTGGAACTGTAATTCGGATCGCTAAGAAACCAGGGCCGAATCGAGCCGCTTCTCTGGTTTGAAATTAACTCACGAGATGCTGACAGATCGGTGAACGTGAACTTCAGCTGGATATTCCAGACAACGCTCCACAATTTCCAATCTGGAACGTTTGGCGTTCGTAGTTCGTTTTTGTTTTTTAAATTGTTAACTCGCGTCGAAAAAAATACTTGCCTATACTTATTTTCGTATGTATTTTAATAAATATTTTTTCCTTGACCTTTTTTTGTTCTCATTTCTAATATACTTATTATTATTATTACTTATTCTTATTTCAGGTTTTATAACAACTTTTACGACGTTTTTCCTTTTTCGATATTTACTAAGACGCTACTCGAGTCTGGTTATCAGATCAGAAATCACACAGCTAAGTACTGTTGTGGTTTGGTGTTCAGACGGGAAACTGAACTTTCAGCTTGACTTGACCATAAGCTTAAACTTAAAATGTCACCCTTTCAGAGCTGACCACGGAAAACTCTTCTCAAATCCCATAATGAAGCAATAAATAATGTTTCAATGTACAATGATCACAAGGATCTTATATATGTAAATGGACTTTTCCTTTGTTCAAAAAAATGTATATAATCAATTTTCTGAAGGGGTCAAGCTTCAAGCCTGTCTCTGTAGAAGATTTGTTCCGGGTAAAAATACAAGCAATTTTAAAGGAGGCAACCCTTGGAATATTGGCTCAACACAATGTTCCTACTCAGCACTCGGCACCCATATGTCTCTGTGCCAAACTTGATGAACATTGAGACGAGAGTTGTTATCGAGAATGGCAATTGTCCCGATAGAATAATTCTGCGGAAAACAAATCTTCACTAATCTCTGGTTGTCGGTGGTTAATGGAAGAACAGTTTTGAAAGTCCTAGGTAAGTGCCTTCATCTTTTTGAAATGTTTGCTTCTACCATTTGGGTATCATCGAATTTGTTGATATAGACGGTCTGCTATGAAAATCAGGGGAAGGGAATGTTTGCTTTGTGTTCCGTCTGTTCTGTGAAAGCGTGATTACGAGTGCCACTAATATGACACTTGACGTGAATATCAGCCACTGAACTTCTGATCTAAATTCGCAGGTTAATTAAAAAAATACTATAGATCCCTGTGCTATCCGAAAGTAGAGAGTTCCTAAGAAAATCTCATAAACGGAAATGGTGTAAAGTGAGGTAGCAATTAAGAATTTACAAACATGAATATATGGTGATATACGAGGTGGAACCCAGAAATTTTGGTTACTCCATGAGCAAAATAGCTCCCTCGAAGATAAAAGAGAAAGTGATAGAAAAAAAAGGTTCTATATTTCTGAGAGGAGTGATTTCGAGACATGAAGGAAAACTTGTGCTGGATAACTTATCTTTTGATCAAGATGTTTGGATTCCATGACCAATTGGGCCGTATAGATGCTAGCAGTCTTTAAGATATTGATACTTTTAATAATACACTAGTTAATACCTACGAAAATGGATATATTTAAATTCCTATGAACCGAATAGTTAATTTGCTTCAATTGAGGAGGCTATGGTTCCAAGTGGTGTGTAGGAGGTATTTTTATCAGTAAACGTTTTAACCTCTAGTGGAAGAGTTCAGTGTTACAGGCAGATATACGAAAAATGTCGCACTGCTTATTATATAACTTGGTATGAATTGGTGTCAGGCCAGTATACAACGAGATCCACTTTTAGAGGCCAGCAAAATTATCTTGCAGATCATTGCTATACGACTCATTTGTTGATATAATTTATCGATAGATATTTTATGTGAGGTATCTAATGAGGATCAAAACCACTAGTAACAGCCAGCACTTTTAGCTTCCTGCTCATTGCTATACGACGAGTGTCCTGAAGTATTTATTCATATGATGTACTTCTTAATGGCAGCAGAAAAAATCCACCCCTACATTTGGACTAGAATGTTTTTGTTTTGTTTTGTTTTTTGTTTTTTTTAGAAAGAATAGTGAATTCGTTCACTGGGAAGAGTACGTAGTTTGAAACGATTGATAGAAATTATTTTAACCCCTTCACTCCCCAGAGTAAAAGACCAATAAACCAAGAGAAAACACACTGTTGGTTATCATCATCCGTTGTTGGACATAGACCTTCCCCTGCATTCGCCACAATTCTCTATCATGGGCGTCGTGGAGCCGGTATTTCCTGAATTTGTCCAGTTCATTTTTCCATCTCGTGTTCTGTCAGCTTCAGTTTCGCATGTAATCTCTGGGGATCCATGTAATGAATCGTGATGTCCATCGGTTATCTTTATCAGACTCTAAATGTTCTAACTTTAAGAATAAAAAAATCGACGTGATTTGCCACTGTTACATCATGTTTTCTGAGGGGGGTCAATTTACTATATAACTACAATGTTGAATTTGACCCTTATTTTGTGTCCATCGACTTAGCTGTCGAAATAGAACATTGAGATTTAATGAAAAAAATTGAGGACTTCAAAACGGAACGTTCATTCTGATCACACTTTTTTGGAAGTGTTTTTTTTTTTGTACCTGACCTCATATTCTGATAACACATATTTTGAAAATTAATTTTTTACCGGACTTCAAATTCTGTTAACTCTTTTTTAGGGAAGTTGTTGTTACTTGATGTAATATTTTGATGATACTTTGCTTTTTACCTTTTAGCGGTGAAAAAAGTGAGAGGAAATCTTTTTTCTTTTTCGGGGGTCAAAATTGGAGTGGGACTTTTTATTTCTATTTTAATCTTTCCAATCATAGAAGTGTATTTTTTTTTTTTCAAAAATTCTATTAATTTGGGAGGATTGGAAGAGGAATTTACTTGAAGAAAAATTAATGCGTCCCTTAAAATTTCTGTTGTTTTTTTTTTTGTTTTTTTTCTAAATCTTAAAAATCGGTCATTTTTTGTATTACTTTCGGATTGGAATTCGGTGACTCATTCAAATAATTACAAACATTTAACTAGAACAGAAAGTAACAAACTCATCTTTTGAATTCATAACTTCTTCACTAAATGCTATCTTTGTGTAATGATTGGTTCAGCGTGACTTTTTAGGAAGAGCAGACAAACAAATCAACGAATTCGATGACACTAGTATTTGTGTGATACGATTAGAGAGAAAGAAAAAAGAGGGAAGGAAAGAAAAAGAGAAAGTTGTTACTACGAATACCATCTCATTTTCACTATTTCAGGACTCACCATGAGTTTGAAAATTGCCAGACAAATTGTTGAATTAATCCAGCAAGACAATGAAGTTGAAATCAGAGAGACTCTGGATCCTTATTCCCTGGAGCAGAAACGACGCATCACGTCCATAAAGCATAAACGCTCATCGCTTCTCTTCATTGCTGTTGCAAAGGAATGTGTCTCGATTGTCATTTATTTCTTGGAGAGTTGCGGAGCCGATCCTGATAGCCTTGGATGGAGGAACGGCGTGAAATTGAGTTGTTTAGCTGCGGCAATTGATGTAGATTCTGAGACTATTGTCGGTATCCTTTTGACACATGGGGCCGATACTGAAGTTGTTTCTTCTTATGGGAGAACTCCACTTTTTCATGCTTGTTCCCATGACCAAGAAAGCATTGCTCGGCTGTTGATTGAACATGGTGCTAATGTTAATAGCCGCAATTATGCAGGAGAGACACCTCTGATAGAATTAACAGATAATTTAAATCTTTTCAAATATTTGATTTCAAAGAATTCAAATGTTAATTCGGTGGACGATTTTGGCCAAACGGTCCTGATGCTGGCCTGTGAGACTGAAGAAGATGAGATCATTTACTTTTTACTCAGCTGTGAAAATATCGATGTCAGAGTAATAAATGATTATGGAGAGGATGCTCTTCACTTGGCAGTTAGATATTGTTGTGGAAATATTGTCAAGGAGATAATCAATAGAGGCTCTTACACCAAAAACGAGATCATCGAAGTGTATGAGCTGGAAAGTTGTTTTTCCCAAGTTGAGGAAGACGAGGATAAAGCAAGAGAATTGTGGCAGAAAGCCTTGAAGCTGCGGTCTGACACAAGCGACTCTCCAATGTTTGAAAATGAACGTTCTGGGGGGAAATTGTGGAAGGTTATTGACGTTTTGAATTTGTATGACGTTTCAGCCCTGTTATATTTGGAATCTGTGCAGGGGTTGGACAGTTTATTCACCCTGGGAGCCTACGTCTGTGCTGCATGTAAAGTCAACAATGAAGATAAATACGTAACTTTATGTAGGTTTTTCTTTGACACCTTATATTCACTTGATAATAGGCTTTTTCTAAAGAGCTTTAGACAATCTGTGGTTTTAATGCGACACTTTTTGTACGTGATATTTTCTAGCAACAAATTGAACCTATCTAAGATTTTCGGAATGTTTGTGGCTTTTGTTGCAGAAATACGCATTAGATTGGAACATCTGACTCCACAAGAAAGACTGTCCCAAGCTAATGAGGTAGAATACATTTTATACTTCACTATTGAATTGGTTTGTAAGATTGACGAAAAATACCCAAATGAAATGATTTTGTTTCATGAAGGAATAAAACGCATCTTAAAAGCGGATCTACGTGGTTTACGACTGAAGTCTCTGACACAAATCTGTGGATCTTTGCATTGTCCTGATAGTATCATGAAATGTTTCATTCGCTGCGGGGCTAACGTCAACAGCACAGATAAGGAAGGGAAAACAGTACTTCACGAAGTGGTTGAATCCGAATTGCCCTCCAGAGAGAAAATCGTTGAAAAAATCATTAAAAATGGATTCGATTTCAGTTGTGTTAGATGCGAGGAATATTGCCTTCAATGCAGGATGGAAAAAGAAAATATGATCCCTCATTCTGTAAAGTACATATCATTACAATGTCTGGCTGCCAGAACTCTTTGTGAAAAGACTATAGATTGCTTCACCAATGTTCCCCATTATTTAAGGACAATCTTAAGTTCCCACTTTTTCCTAATATGATAAAGTCTTGGCATCAGTTTAGCCTCGCCTTTGTCTCATAATCACAAGGATCGACTCTCATTTCAGAGTATTTAATTCATGTGGTTTATTTGGTCATGATTAGATACATCAATACCGTGTTTCATGGGTTTTGTTTGTTTTTTTTTTATATGAACGAAACGTCGTTATAACGAATCTTGATATTGCACCAACTTGACAAACAAAATCTCTACCAGAAAAAACGTTCTCGTTGCTAGCTCTTTCTTGGAATTCGACGCTTAAACTTGAACCTCTCTATCAAGGACTCTCCCGTTGTTTCATTGGAAGACACAGAAGAAAGAAGTGAAAGTTAATGCAGGCAATATTCAAGATTCATTGCATGCTGGTAACAAGACCCTCACCCATGAATAACTTGAGAAGTAAGTGGACTGTCTAGTTCAGATAGCGAAGAAGAGACTTCTCCACCAACAGATTTAACAACTGAGATCCCATTTAAAATCCTCAGGGAAAAAAAAAAACTTGGAACAACTTTCAGAAATGATCAAAGATTTTGTACGAAGCGTGAAGTTGAAATGTCTGTAATAGCAGCGCTGATTTGTTATAGTAAGTAATTCGTCAGAAGTATAAGCAGTCAATACTCGATGTCTTTTCAGGAAAAAATAAAAGATCTAACAACACCAGTTGTACTGTATCTATTTTGTATTGTTTTGTATTTTTACTTGTGGCATAAACTAAAGGAAGTGTGTGTATTCTTGATTGACTTACGAATAATTTTCTTGAAAGGATTTTTTTATATATATGTATGCGTGCCTTCTTATTATCATTTTTCTTATCACCACCACCACCAGAACCACCACCACCACCACCACAACAACAACAACAATAATAACAATAATAACAATAATAATAATAATAATAATAATAATAATAATAATGGTAGCCCAAAAATTGATGGAACTCAAACAGCAAATACTGCCTCTGCGGGAAAGAGATGGGACTGTGAACCACATGACCAGCGAATGTAGTCAACTAGCCCAGAAGGAGTATAAACATAGACACGATAGAGTAGCAACAGTGATATACTGTGAACTGAACTAACGAATGGGATTTAACCATGCGGGAAAATGGTACCAACACGAACCGGAGAGAGCCCTGGAGAATGGAAACCACAAATTACTCTGGGACTTTGACATCCAAACAGACCACCCTATCCAAGCGAGAAGACCGGACAAGGTGATCGTGGATAAGAAAAAGGGAAACTGCCAAATTACAGACGCACCCATGCCTGCAGATCACAGAGTAAATAGGAAAGAGAGTGAAAAGCTCGGAAAATACCTGCACCTAGCAAGGGAGCTGAACAAGGTGTGGAACATGAAAGTCAGGGTGATACCAGTAATAGTAGGTGCACTCGGAACTGTACCAAAGATACTGAGAGAGATTTTGGAAGAAGTGATATAAGAGAAAGGATTGAGGCTATACAGACCACAGTACTACTAGGGACTGCATGAATACTGAGGAGAGTGATAGAAATATGGGATCTACGACCCGCAGCTGTTAGCCACGGCAATCAGTAAGAAGAGGAGAAGGGAAAAATAAATGGTGATGGAGGTACAGAGGTGAGGGAGGCCTGGCGAGACTTGCTGTCCTCAGCGATAACCACCGGGTCACTTGCGTAGAACTGTAAACCACAATACTACTGTGTACTGTGAGATAGTGAAGAGGAGGGCTGGAGGCCTGAAGAGACTTGTTGTCACTCATCCTCCTGCAATGACCACCAGGCAGCTGGTTTGAAAATGCAAAAAAACAACAACAATAATAATAATAATAATAATAATAATAATAATAATAATAATAGTAATAATAATAATGATAATAAAATTGATATTTACTAAGAAGACGCTCAACTTTGGTGATCAGATCGGAAACCACACAGCTAAGCCCTGATGTAGATTGGTGATCTGACCGGAAACTGTACTTTCAGTGAAACTTAAACTTGAGCAAGAAGCTTTTTTCATCATATATATAAAACATCATAAATCTGAAATGTCACCCATCAAGTACTGAGTATGGGAAACTCCTCTTGAGTCCAATAATTGAGCAATGAATAACGTTTTCATGTATATTGATCGTATGGAAATAAAATAAGGAAAATAAACTTCTGCATTGTTTAAAAGGATGTGTTGAGTTTAAAATTTATCTCAATAAAGCAGTTGTTACAGGCGTTTTCATCTCCTATTTTTCAACTCTAATTGGACCGTGGATTTTTATTTGAAGCTAGATTGGTTTTGATTCATTTTGGTCACATGATCGCTGGCCTTCTTACATCGGAAATCAGATACATAATAATTGTTCATTGGCGAAATGGGTACTAAAAAAAACAATTTTGATCCTTAAATGTAAACTTGGAATTTCTTCTACGCACTATTGTCCTCATCTTGGTTCACTTTTCGAACACCATGTTTTGGCCGTAGTACCCTACAGCCTTCTTAGGATGGATGCCGTAAATTAGGAGGGTTCAGAAAGCTGGTACGAGGAGTTCTCATTGGGCGTCGAATGTCCTCATTCCACAGTCTATTTTCGGGTGGGAGTGATCCTTGTCTTATTCATGTTGCTCATCATTTCTTGTGTCATAATCGATATTGATCTCCAAAGCTGATGCAACAGAATCGTTTATAAATGGTCATTTGAACCTTCAGAAGAAATCCCATTCACGACACCCACATGGAGAAGGCCGTAGAAGGGCTCAACAGTTCGAAGACAAATGCATACACATTGATGATCCTGCCTGTAAAAGATCGAAATAACAAAAAATTAACTTGTTGGAGATTTATTCAGATCAGATTTTTGAGTTAGTGAATGGTATCAGCCAGACATTCACAGCTGCAAGCTCAACGTGTATATCAAGGATGTAGTTGGGTATTGACGCATTTGTTCTATCCGTTGACAGTTGTACCTGCCCCAACCGACCGGAATATGTCCGTGATGGGGCAAGTTGGTCCCTTTTTGAGGGCAAAATTAGTCCCAAAATCAATAACGAGTGTCGTTTTCTTTATTTTACTGTGCCTGATAGAGGGATGCCAAATATTATAATACCCTGTACAAAGATCTTGGGGCTGTTAATATATGGATTTTTAAGGCAGGGGTAGGGATGGGAGTGACATGAAAATTAAGTTCTTGTGAATTGTTTTCTGCTTATTGAAAACGAGGCGCCGACTTGCCACATACGGTGGACCAACTTACCCTGACCTGCAGCAAATTGGTCGCTGTCTCTCCAAGTTTGTTATGAGTCAAACTGTGAGTTGTGTTACAATAGTTTTGCCATGTATCACAAATTTAGTCAAGATATTGACGCTAAGGTTAAACCATGAATGGTTCCCCTAACCCCATCAGAGTATCATCCACACCGCTTTGAGTGCTAAAAGGGGCAGACGAGCCCCAGTCCCCCCTTTTTCGAGAAATATGATAATTGTATGGCAAGTCACTGGCCTTTGGGGTAGCAGCTCGTATATATATATATATATATATATATATATACATACCACCATTTACTTTAAGACTTTTATAATGATATATACTTTTTCTTGTAATGTGTTTTATAAACACGATATTATAAATACCATATTCATACGATTTCATTTCTTATGAATTTTGCATTATTAAAAATACCATGGACGTACAATCGTATTTTATATGAATACATATATGAATTACATCGTTTATGAAAATTGAAATTAAGAATACTATCACATTTTAAATTAATATTTATTACTACTGTTTCAGAATTTGCCATGAGTCTGAAAATCGCCCGACAAATCGTTGAATTAATTCAGCAAAACAAGGAAGTTGAAGTCAGAAAGACTCTGGATACTTATTCCCAGGAACAGAGACGATGCATCGTGTCAATAAGACATAAATGCTCATCACTTCTTTTTATTGCAGTTTCAAAGGAACGTGTCTCGGTTGTCACTTATTTCCTGGAGAGTTGCGGAGCCGATCCTAATAGCTTTGGATGGGTCGACTACGAAAGATTAAGTTGTCTTGCTGTGGCAATTGATGTGAATTCCGAGACTATTGTCCGTATCCTTTTGAAACATGGGGCTAATACTGAACTCTCTTCTTCTTATGAAAGAACACCACTTTTTCATGCCTGCTGTGATGGCCGAGAAAGCATAGTTCGGCTGTTGATTGAATATGGTGCTAATGTCAATAGCCACAATTATGCTGGAGAGATCCCGCTGACAGAGTTGATAGATAATTTAAATCTTTTCAAATTTTTTATATCAAAAGGTGCAAACGTTAATTTGGTGGATGATTGTGGCCAAACGGCCCTAATGGCGGCCTGTGAGATTGATGAAGATGAGATCATTTACTTTTTATTAAGCTGTGAAAATATCGATGTCAGAGTAATAAATGATTACGGAGAGGATGCTCTTCACTTGGCAGTTAGATATTGTTGTGGAAATATTGTCAAGGAGATAATCAATAGAGGCTCTTACACCAAAAACGAGATCATCAAAGTGTATGAGCTGGAAAGTTGTTTTTCTCGTGTCGGGAACGATGTAGAGAAAGCAAGAGAATTGTGGCAGAAAGCCTTGAAACTTCGGTCACTACCAAGCGATACTCCAATGTTTGAAAATCAACGTCCCACAGGGAGATTGCAGGAGGTTATTGACGTTTTAAATGCTGCTCACGTTTCAGCCTTGTTATATTTGGGATCGATTCAAGGATTACATAGTTTATTTACCCTGAGTGTTTACATACGTGCAGCGTGTAATGTCAACGACGGAGATAAATACCTAACCTTATGCAAGTTTTTCTTCGACGCCTTGCATTCAAGTGATGATAAACTTTTATTCAAGACCATCAGCAAGTCTGTTATTTTAATCCGCCATTACTTATACGCAATATTCTCTGGCAACATATTGAACCTTTCAAAGATTTTTGGAGTTTTCGTGGCTTTCATCGTAGAAATACGCCATAGATTAGAACGTATGCCTCCTCAGGAAAGAATTCCACGTGCTAATGATGTAGAATCCCTAGTATATTTCATTATCGAAATGGTTTGTAAGATCGACGAAAAATACCCGAATGAAATGACTTTGTTTCATGAAGGAATAAAACGTATCTTGAAGACGGATCTCCCTGGTTTACCACTAAAGTCGCTGATACAAATATGTGGATGTTTGCAAAGTCCTGATCGAATCATAAAATGTTTCATTCATTGCGGAGCTGATGTCAACAGCACAGATAAGGAAGGTAAAACAGTACTTCACGAAGTGGTTGAATCCGAATTGCCCTCCAGAGAGAAAATCGTAAAAAAAATCATCGATAATGGATTCGACTTCAGTCGGCTTAGATGTCATGAATATTGCCTTCAATGCAGAATGGAGAGAGAAAATATGATACCACACTCGGTAAAGTATGTATCATTGCAATGTCTGGCTGCCAGAACTCTTTGTGAAGAGACAATGGATTGCTTAAGTGATGTCCCCCAGTATTTAAGGACAATTGTAAGTTCTCATTTTTTCCTAACATAAGTTATAAAACCTGGATTTAGGTTTTGCAATAAGCATTGCATCAGTCTCACAATTACATAGAATTGCCCGACGAAACGATTTCCATGAGTTCGATTCTCACTCAAAGCATATCATTGTAGCAACTTGACAAAAATCATGTTGCTTTCCCATTCCTGGATTTTATTTTATTTTTTGAAAGAAAAATCTTTAAAAAAAAGGCTCAGTGAAATAAAATTTTAGAGCGACATTCAGAAAACGATCCAAAGTTTGAAGGGAGTATGAAAGCTCAAAGATCTATAATCGTAGTGCTGAACTGTTATTGAGAAAAATATGAAAAAATTATGAGAAAATTAAAGAAAAATGTGTAAAGGAACCAGTTGTACCTTATTTATTTTTTGTCTTCTATTTTCTGTAGTTGCATGAACTAAAGAAAGTGTCTATATTCCTTTGATTGAATTACAAATATTTTTCTTTTAAGTGTTTTTCTGCGTATGTAAGCTTACTGTATTTTAAATGAGAGTATATATTTCTTTCAATAACTCAACGAATTAATTTGCATGAAAATTTGTTAATTGGTGTACATTAAACTCTCGTTCTAATGGCATATGCGTTCTATCAGGAAGTTTATTTTTATATTCTTGCAAGATTATTGTCGGATACGATCTTATGTACAGCGACAGTACGCTGTGAAAGGCTGGAAGTCCCAATCTGCCTCCATCATCGCAGCAACTCCCTACCAGGCACTATATCGCTTTGGAGGACTAGATTTTACCACCCGATTACTTGCCCGCCACTCACCACGTGACATAAACGCACCAATGGTCAAGTCGAATATAGCATGGATGGTGTAAAAAATTGTGGAAAAAACAATAACATCTCAGTTTTGCACCGAACTCGAAAACGGCTAGTTGTTTAGCTGAAAGCTCCAGGTCTTATAAGACTTTTCGGCAATTCTTACACTCATTAAATTCGAGCATGTGTTCCCTTGGACGGAAACAAGATAAGTTTAATATTAAAAAAAATAATAAAAAGACTCACCTTCACAGTCAATAATTGAATAACCATAGCGTTAAAATTTCAAGTCATGTAAAAATTTTCCATTGAAGAAAAAATAAGGTCAGAGGAGATTTCATTTATGACACCACTGGAGTTTTCCACACTAAAATAGAGTGAAAAAAAACATCTAAAAATATCTAGATTCGAAAGAATAAGCCAGATTGGAGTACATTATTCTCAGAACTCAAGTTGGTAAAACCAGAAAATATAGCTGCCTAAAGTCACATGCGGCATTAGACTGTACTGTTTGGATTCTCATTGATGATTCACTTCGTATAAAATCCACCTATTATAACGGCAAATTCGTTATAATGACACTCTCTAATCCCTGATGGTGTCGTAATAACGTGCATTTGAATTGATACGAACAAAGTGATACTTGTGCTAATTATAATTAACGAATTATTTACTACTGGTGTCAGAGGTTGGTGTTCAAAAGATTAGGTGAAAATATAGTATTTCGAATGTTTTTAAGAGTATTGGAGTAACACAATCTTCGGATCACTTCAATACCCTGTGTCCAGATTGGCCATTTGAATAACAATTAAACAGTCTAAAGGAAATTAAGAAGATAGTGTCAACTCATATCCATACATACATTTTGACGCCAAGTATCTCCATCACCCAGTTGATTGATGTCGATTTTTTAGGTCTAAGCTACGAGAGCAGACCTTTGCGAGATAAAAATCATCTGCAAGCAACCTAGGCACGACTTACAATGCAGCATACGTGAAACGTTACTTCAACCATGAGCGAGCCATTAAACTCCACAAAGAAGACAATAAATTTATCTTTAGTCTTTTGTATTTAATTAAATCCCATTACCAGCGTTACATATGATGAGATGTCCTACCTAGCGTGTTTAAGGTTCTTATGTGGCAAATCCTTTTCTTGCCCACTTTTCACAGGCATTTCCGATGTCCCCTGGCTCGGGCTCTTCTAGGCTGAGGTGACTGGTTGCAAAGAATAAATCCTTTGGTCCTAGCTGGCCTTGCGCCTGCAGCTTACCGTGATGTCCCGTGGTCTCTAAGCTGGGTCCTCTTTTCAACATGCATCCTCAGGTATCCTCTGTCATACTGCTCTTCATCTACGCCATGGATTATTCTGTATGTTTGTATATCTTGATGAAGTCAGGTCGCTGACGGTGGAACTTGGGATGGTGCGATACTTTCTACCAGCCTGGTCGCTCTTTACTGCATTTGTTCAATATCGTTGTATCACTGTTCCTTTGTGGTTCTAGGTTTGTGTACATCTTACCTGGTGGTCACGGCTATCGCTTAAAACACCAGGGCTATTTGCAAAAACCGCACACACAATTATCAATACCATCAGTTCCATCAAGAGAAATATACAAGGAACAGAACGTCCAGCTGCAAATAGAATCGATTTTCCATTAGACGATGACTATGGGGTCAAGCATCATTACCACAAACCTAGATACAAACAGACTTTGTTGGTGTTCCGTCACAGTGTTGAAATGCCTGATAAAAATACAGCTTCAATCTATATTCATAACTCTCCAGTCAAGATTCATGAGCCCAGAAATGAAACGTTGATCCAATAATGTAATTTATTTTATTGTTATATCCAGTTTTGGTTTGGAACTGTAATTCATTCGTCACTTACTACTATAGTAGAGAGATGAACATTTTTTCCATTTCTTCTGATTGGTAGCAATATTTTTCGTATTATTGTAATCATTCACTGTTTCGAATTTTTATGCTGGTAGTTAGCGAAAATGTTTGCATTGTCTGATGTCATCACTGATTACAACCGACAGGGTAAGTTCGTGTTTTCAAGGAAATCTTTCACAACTCATTGGTACTTCGAAATAATATCTCATAACTTGTTGGCAAGGCGCCTCGTACGGTGGTCAGAGAAAGTGACCAAAAGCTCACTTTTCATATCTTGACTCAAAGATCTTTCGTTACTGCCTTCAATAATGTTAGATTTAAATAAGTTGTCAGAATGACAATCTAAAGACGCTGAGCGGTCGATAAACGTGAATTTTAGCAGTGAAGTCAAGACAACGTTCGATAATATCCAATCTGAAACGACCTGCGTTCGTCATTTGTTTGATTTTTTTAAAACTGGGAACTCGTGCCAAAGATATACCTATTTCTACTTATTATCATTGTTCATTTTAATAAATATCTTTACCTTTTATATATTTATCAATATTATTACATATACTTATTAAAGGTTTTAGAACAACTTGCAGTGCAATACCACAAGTCGCTTACAGAAGCGTTCACCCAGCTCAATACCGATCTTATGCGACGCTGCTTAATTTTGGTAAACAGATCAGAAACCACACAGCTAAGTACTGATGTGGTTTGTTGATCAGACCGGAACTGGTTCTTTAAACATAACTTGACCGGAAGCTAAAATATTTTCTCCACTTATTTAAAACATCATAAACCTGGAATGCCGTCCATTCAGTACTGACAACGCAAAACTCTTCTCAAATCCCAAAATTAAGCAATTAACTTTGATTGTAAGGAAATGAAAACGATGACCATTGACAACACAAGCTCAAAAATTAAGTAATGTATAATACTTAGCTTGTAAAGAAAAGACATTCCTGTACTTAAATCAACTTTTCCTTGCGTTTAAAAGAATTTTGTATAATCGATTTTCTTAGATATGTAAAATTTCAAGCCTATCTTGATACATAACTTTGCACATAAAGCAGTTGTTTCATTCAAAATCCTGAGAATTTTCAAGGTAGGCAAACACTCCAAGCTTGGAAGATTCGCACAATACAGCTTTCATACCCAGCATCGCCCCCGCCCCCATTTGTTTTGTACCATATCTAAGCACAGTAAATAATGAGAAGAGGAGACTTGCGATTATCAAAAACAAAATTGAACTCTTAGAATAATTCAGCGAAAAAAAAATCTTCATAAGTCTCTGGTTGCTGGTGGTTAAAAGAAAGCCGTGGGTAAGTGCCTTCGTTTTCTTGTTCCTACCATCTGGTTGTCATCGAACTTGTCATCGCATACGGACTGCTCTGAAAATAGGAGAGAAAAGAAATGCTGCATTGATTCTTTCAGTTTTGGTAAAGCATGATAACGAATGTTACTAATCAGATCCTTGACATACATGACGTAAATTTCGGACAGTAAACTTTGGGTCCAAATCCACAGGTTAATGAAAAAATAGAATAGGATTCTTACGCTATCCAAAAGTAGAACGTTGTTATGAAACCTTTCGTTGGTCGAAATTGAGTAGAGTGAAGAAACACTTAACATAAGTTTTTTTGGAAAAGCTTCCCATGCACAAGAAATCACCGTTTGTGAGATTTTCGCAACGATTGACTGCTGTAATGATTACAGAGATGTGTGGCTTTAATTCTGATCGGGCGCGTAAGTTTAGGACGGGTTTTTATATTGTTCTGAGTGCCAACTGCATAATGAAAAAATGCGTGAAGCTAAACAGCCAATCATACCATCGAATTTCGAATCTCCCATATGAGCAACAGCTCGACCTTTGACATCGAGGCAGGCGGACATAAACAAGGGTATTTGTTAGTTCATCATCATCAGTCTGTTATCGTCCGTCGTTGGACATAGACTTTCCCAAAGATTCGCAAGACCTTTTTATTCTTGGTGTTGCAGAGCCAATACTTTCTGTAGTTACGGCAAAGTCGTTATAAAGACGTGAATCCCCGAGGGCGTCGTCTCTCCATCTGGTATTATGCTGACTTCGGTTTTGCATTTGATCACTGGGGATCCATATTGTGAGTCATCATGTCCATCGGTAGTCAGCCATTCTTGCAATATGACCAGCCCATTGTCAGTTTTCGTATGGATTCTATGATGTATCAGGTCCTTGTTTTTCCTTTCATATATTGTGCTGTCTTGTGATCTCTCAATGTAAGGTTGAGCAAGATTCTTCCATGTGAACGTCGCATGACTATCAGTTGGAAGGTAAGTCTCTTGGTTAGATTCCATGTTTCAGGCCAATAGGTGACTATCGGGAGGATGCATTGGTTGTATAACTTTTTTTTTTAAGGACTGATGAGATTTTCTCGTTCTTGAAAACTAATAATAATGGTTTCTTTGCTTCACTCCATTCTGTATAGCGGGTTAATTCTGAATTAATGATAGTCTTCCGTATAGGTAAAGTGTAGTATAGTAGGCGATACCAGTATTTGCATTACAGGTAACTCGATTTGAGGAGCTTCGCTCTAATGACTTTGGGGAAGGCAAGAATCCAAATTTCCCTGTAATATTTCCCATCACTAGATATCTTGATAAAATATCTCGTCAGTACCATGTTGATGCAGAATAGAGGAGGCTTGGATAAACCACCCAGCGATATCTATCTAATCTGCCATGACAGTTGCGTTGAAAACTGTTGCACCAATAACCAACGTTGACAGAATTTCATCATCATTCACACACCTGTTTATACAGGTGTATGTGTGTATTTACATACGTAATGCATGTACAGAAACAGACATATACAGAATTGTGTACAATGATTCAAATAAATATTATCTCGATTCGATTATTCTACCTTCTTCCCCTCTCTCTCTCTACATATATATATATATATATATATATATATATATATATATATATATATGAGGCAACGAAAGTAGAAACAAGTTATTGAAATGCCATTATCAGCTGTGTCTTAAAGTCTTCTACTGAAATCTTCAAACAGTTTAGTAGCAATTGTGGGGCTCGTTTTAGGAGCTGGAAGGTTTCAAATTTTCCATCAGATAGTATCATAGTATCCATCAGATGTGACTGGATTATTTACGTAGATAAATTATACATATTTATTGCAAACAAAAAGAAACTCATACCTGGAAAGCAAAATGTCTTTTTATGATGATTTTATACAACCTTTCATAGTTTCTGATCTATAAATATATATATTGATATCATGAATACCATCTTATCTTAATGTAATATAAATTACTACTGTTTCAGAATACATCATGAGTTTGAAAATTGCCAGAAGAATTATTGAATTAATCCAACAAAACAAGGAAGTTGAAATCAGAAAGACTTTGGATCCCTTTTCCCTGAAGCAGAGACGATGTATCATATCGATAAACCATAAACGCTCATCGCTTCTTTTTATTGCAGTTGCGAACAAACGCACCTTGATTGTCACTTATTTCTTGGAGAGTTGCGGAGCCGACCCTAATAGTTTTGGGTGGATTGACTATGAAAGGTTAGGTTGTCTTGCTGTGGCAATCGATGTGAATTCCGAGACTCTTGTCCGCATCCTTTTGAAACATGGGGCTGATACTGAAGTCGTTTCTTCTTGTGAAAGGACACCACTTTTTCATGCCTGCTCTAATGACCGAGAAAGGATCGTTCGGCTGTTGATTGAGCATGGTGCTAATATCAATAGACGCAATTATACCGGAGAGACACCATTGATAGAATCAACGAATAATTTAGAACTTTTCAAATATCTAACATCCATGGGTACAAACGTAAATTCACAGGACGATTGCGGACATACAGCTCTGATGGTAGCCTGTGAGACCGAAAGAGACGAGATCATTTACTTTTTATTAAGCTGTAAGAATACTGACATCAGAATAAGAAATGATTACGGAGAGGATGCTCTTCACTTGGCGATTAGACATTGTTCTGAAGATATTGTTGATGAGATAATCAATAGAGGCTCTTACACCAAAAACGAGATCATCAAAGTGTACGAACTGGAAAGCTGTCTTTCTTACGTTGGGAACGATGTAGAGAAAGCAAGAGAATTGTGGCAGAAAGCCTTGAAGCTTCGGTCACTACCAAGTGACACCCCTCTGTTCGAAAATCAACGCCCTACTGGGAGATTGCAGGAGGTCATTGACGCTTTCAACTCTGATGACGTTTCGGCCATGTCATATTTGGAATCGGTGCAAGGATTGAACTGTTTATATACACTGGGTGCTTACACCTGCGCTGCGTGTAATGTCAACGACGAAGATAAATACATGATTTTATGCGAGTTTCTCTTTGATTCCCTGCATACTCTTAACAATACACTTTTCTTCAAGGGCATCGGCCCATCTTTGGTTTTAATTCGACATTATTTATACGGAATATTTTCCAACAACAAATCAAATCTAGAAAAAATTTTCAGAATATTTGTCACTTCTATAATAAAAATACGGCTAAGACTGGGACATATGACCCCACAAGAGAGAACGCCCCATGCTTATGAGATAGAAAGCCTTTTATATTTTATCATCGAAATGGTTTGTAAGATTGGCGAAGATCACTCAGGGGAAATGAATTTGTTTCACAAAGGGATAAGACGTATCTTAAAGATAGATCTTCGTGGCTTACAACAGAAATCTCTGATGCAAATTTGTGGATCTTTACATTGTCCTGATAGTATCATGAAATGTTTAATTCGCTACGGAGCTAATGTCAACAGTACAGATAGAGAAGGTAAAACTGTACTTCACGAAGTGGTTGAATCTGACATGCCATCCCGGAGGAAAATCGTTAAAAGAATCATTAAAAAGGGATTCGATTTCAGCCGGGTGAGATGCGATGAATATTGCCTTCCATGTAGGATGGAAAGAGAAAATATCATTCCTCACTCTGTGAAGTACATATCATTGCAATGTCTTTCCGCCAGAACTCTTTGTGAAAAGACAATGAATTGCTTCAACGATGTCCCCCATTATTTAAGGACAATCGTACATTCACACTTTTTCTTAACATGAAATCTGGGCTTTGGACGTGCAATAGGCATCTCATCAGTATCATAATCACAAAGATTCGAACGAGCAATCGGTGCTCACGTGTTCGATCCTAACTGGGGGCATATCCTTCAGGTGATCAACCAGGAGACTGAAATAATTATATACACCAATACTTAGTTCTAGGTTTCCTCTGTGAACAAAACCTTGTCATAACGAGGCTGCGATTTTTCGCTTCAATTCCAACTTCCTATGAGACTGATTCGTTGCTTAATTACTGTACACGGAAGGGGAAAAAAGGGAGCTAATTCAGGTGGTATTATTGCATACTGATGACTTTCAATCAACATTTCGAACGAAGCATGAAAGTTCGAAGATACGGAATGATAACGTTGAATCGATAAGGGGAAAAAATTGAGAAAAAGCATCCCAGTGAATCATTCGGAATAGATTCTGAGCCGCCCTCAGAGGTGGATCAACTTTATCAAAGTCAGAACAGACTGCAGATATCGACACTTCAGGCCACAACTGGTCTCTGAGCCAAGTATAGCTTTTTCCTTTCGATCATAATTCCTTACAGTAAGAGTCGGGGATCAAATCCGAAACAAAACAAGATACTTGACAAGTACGTCATTATTATTCTATTTTCATCACAAACACACACACACGCGACAGGACAAAGCAGTAAATCCTCAAAGCCGTTTTTATGAAAAAATAAAATAAAATCCAACGGAACAATTAGTACCGTATTTATCCTACATTATTTCGTATGTTCTACTTGTTACATAAACTAAAGAAAGTTAGTATATTTTTTAATTGAAAGGTAGATGATTTCCTTCATAGGATTTTTCTGTATACGGTGGCTAGCCTTATTTTGAATTACAAGATTTTTTTCAATAAATAAAAGAACTTATCAGCATAAAATCTGTTTTATCTTCCTCTGTTCATGAAGTATCTGATAGCGCAATAAACAATAAATCGCTGTTGTTGGTTGCATTTCCGTCCTCTCCAACAATCTTTGGTGTTTCTGTCATTACTCTTCATCTCGTGTTTCTACACTTCGTTGTAGAAAAGCTGTGGCTTGCTAGAAATCATGACACGGAGACAACTTCTAGTTTTCGTACTTGGATTCAACACTCTTCAACTTTCTCCGGTGCTGTTCGTGGACTGCCTGTACACTCTGGGGGGTGCTGGACCTACCAACCTTGGAGACATCTAGCCCGGCTGTCTGTGTTTTTCCAACCTGTTTAACGGTACGAGAAATTAGAACATGTGGCTCGAAGCCCTGATTGCATTATCCTTATTTTTTCAATTACTAAACAAGTCTTAAATCGACAGTTTTTGTTATTTCTATGAAGTCTCGATAAATAAAATCCCAGACAGACATTTATGCACATCAACTCCATTTGGCACGACAATTTCTCGTATCTGCATTGTTTGCATTACATTTTTTTTTAATTAAAAGATAAGAAAAATTCTATGAACAGCATTTGGGATTTGGTTATTGCTATTCGACCACGGATATTCTTGACTTGTTTTTGTTTCAAAACTCGTTCTGCAACACGCATCTAAAAAGATTTTCAAATAGAATTCAAGTGCAGATAGTGATCGCTTTCCGAAAGTCCGAATTACGCCATATTTTTTTTTTTTTTTTTTTTTTTACTTTTTCGAAAAAAGATGAAAAGCGAATTTGCAACGAGAAACAGCATACACCCTCCTATCTTCTACACCCCAATCTCCCGTATCTCCCCCCTACCACCAGAACCTCTGCTGACTCTCTGATATTCGATTCTAATCATTTTGAGGGTCTCAGGAAGTTCCAACATTTTTCACGTGAATTAACGATAATTGCTTATTCAATTTACGCTATTTCGGCTAAGGAAGGCTTTTGTAGGAACGCTCTACTTTCGGGTAGCGGGACAAACTTTTATATCCGTTAACTTTTTTCCTCGGGAATTACGGTAACCAGTACATTAAAATTAAACGGTTAGGAGAGTTATTCAGTAAGAACCGCAAGGTGACCAACGTGTTTTTGCAGCATGCAGTGATAAAAGTGGCCAATTAAAATAAGGGGTCATCAATTGATTAGCCACTTTTCTGACCTTTTGTTGGGCGGCAATCACTTTAAAATAAACACACACACACACACGCGTGAATGCTGCTGGACTCAAACTAAGGAACCAATTTAGCATACACTTGCAAATTGAACACCATTAAAAACCTTTATGATGGGGTGAAAAAAAACGTTTTTGTCGATAAGATGAGTAAATGTTTGAATTTTCAGACCTCTAGCTTCCAGTTTTGCTTGACGGTTTATAAACTCTACATTTATAACACTGTCCAATTTGCCGGTACTGTAACAAAGGGCCTGTCTCACGAAGCTCGATATGGACAATTAAGGCCTTGGATGAGTTCCAGTGATCAGTGCTCCTCCAAATACCTATGTAAACCATTCGTCTTGTAGTCGTCATATACGGCAATTCTTTCAAGGAAAGGCATTAGTTCGAGCTGAAATAAGCAAGCTTAGCCGAAAATTTAACTCGACCGACCGATTCCTTTTCTCGCTATGATTCAGCAGGTGACTTCCATTAGGTGGTGATCAACAAGTTCGTCTCGTAGATCAATTCGCTGGTGTCGTAAGTTCGATCCTCACGGGTGCCCCACTATTGGGGCATTGTGCCCGACTGATATATGCTTAGTAAATCTGCGATCCCGGAAAAAAAGGGTCAAGACACGTTGGAATGCAAATTGATTTGCATGAATATTTAGAAGGGACACAAGTCGAGTAAAATAAACATTCAACTCTTCTTCGGATAATGGAAACTCTTCCCATCTTTTATATCAAGGCAACATCCCGGCTGATCAGTTATGCAGCCTTCTTCATGTATAACATAGGGCTCTTTTTTTCTGATCTAATAGATCGGCTTAAATACGATGTTGGCTACGTCAAAGATGGGAAGAAGTGATTCGATTGTCCAAGCAGAAGTAGGAATGTTAATGACCCTTCTCGAGCATAGAGGCATAGCATCATATACAGTAAAATTTATATATTTTTTTTAATCTTTATAAATCTGTTTTTTTTAAAAAGTTCATATTCTTGAATGTGACTGGATTGCCATCTGTAAAGGCCTCGGAACGGAATATTCACCAAAGACATAATATTTAGCCACTGTTTCAGCAGCTAAACATTGTAAAGTTATGTAATGTAAAGAGTTTTTCAGCAGATTTCTCTTATTTAAGAGGCACGGAAGACACGAGACTTCTTTCATGGTCATTTCAAATCGAAGACCATGTATTAGAAAAGAGTTGATCACTTCTTTAGTGCTGTATTCGGAAGATATCAGTGCATAATGGGCTGGTTTTTCACCATTATCGTCCATTGCATTTATATTTGCACCACACGCAACCAAAATCATTGCTAGATTCACTGAATAATTATTTTCAATACAAAAATGAAGTAAAGAAGAGTTTTTATTGCCTCTGGTGTCAAGTTTGACGATTCTGGAAACGTGCTCATGGATATCTTCTATTTGATCTGGACACTTTTCTGCAAATAGACTTATGTAGTTAAGAATCAACTTGTGACAAGAATCTATTTGGTAAGCGTATGATAACTTCGCTGCTTCGTTCATTGACTGTATGCGATCGTAGGCATCTTCCAGATAGTCAGCCAAAGATTTCAAAATTGATATCGACCTGCTGAGCGACTGTGAATATTTCCAATGAAAAGTGACAAACATATCGTCGATATGATGGGATATTTTGAGAAAAAGTTTGTTTTCTGATGAAAGGATTACTCCAATGAAAAAGCTGAATAAATGAGTGTAAATTTCGATTCGGTTTATTTTCAGCACTGCATCTTTCAGCAAATCAAGCGTCAAAGGATGTTGTAGTCCTAATCTGAACTCAATAAACTTCATAACTTGTGCATCTCTGCCCGTTAACAGACACAGAACCGGTCGTAATTTACTTCGAAAAGAGTTTGGACAATGGAACATTTGCGTGTTTTGTGTAGACCGTCGTAATTTTAGCGCCTTTTTCCAGTACGCGTTGGCCGAGCGCGAATTTATTCCAACCATTTGCTTACAACTTAATATTTCTAAAGCGATTGCCTCACAGTTTTTTGAGTTTTCATGTATGGAGTCAAAATAATCCGGGTATATTTGAAGGTCCATGTAGGTCATGAGAAAAATAGCATTTACTCCATAATGATTGATATAAAAGGGGTTTGCTCCAGAATCTAGCAGAACAGTGACAGTTTCTTTTTGCTTGGATTTAATAGCTAACACGAGGGCACTGTCTCCCCAGGCATTGACAGTGTTAATATGGGCGCCTACTCCGATTAAATATCTACAGAGCTTAGGGTGTGCTATGGAAGCCATCAAGCAGGTGTCTCCCTCGTGGTTGGTAGCGTTTACATCGGCTCCATTGCACCACAAAATACGAACCACATCAAGGTTTCCACGAGAGCAGGCTACAAAAAGAGCCGTTGACTCCAAACTATCTATACCGTCAACGTCAGCACCGTGTTGTAGAAGGATTTGTACCGTTTGAAAATTGTTGATTGAAGCTGCCTTCCAAAGACAAGGGCAACGGGTTCGATTCTCATAACCAAAGTCATTTGGATTAGCTCCACATTCTTTCAAGAAGAATTCAACGATATTCACTGATCGGCATCTAACCGCTATATACAAGAGAGAGGCTCCCTTTATTTTCTCGGACATAATGCATTCTCGTTTTTTCAACGATAACGGTTTCAATACTTTTTGAAGGGCGGTGAGGTTCTTTTCTTCGATCATTTTTACAATCTTTTGGCCTATGATCCAAGTCATTGTAAACCTGGAAGAAAAAATTTGGAAATGTTAAACATTCAACCAAATGATACATTGGTAAGTTCGTAACAAGATGAAAAGGTACTAATTCCACCAACAAACGAATATTCATTCTTCAAAATAATTACTTTGTCAATGCACTCCATTCAATAGAGAATAACAAACAAAACATTTTCAGATCAAAATGCAGCTAATGACTATGTATCAAGCTACAGAATTATTGACCCATTCTCGTATATATATATATATATATATATATATATATATATATATATATATATATATATACACACACATCACAATATAAATTGGGAATACAATATAATATAGTATAATATCTGATGTATGATGGGTTTATTTCATAGAGTGCTCAATACATTCAAAATTAAGGTGAAATTAGAGTAGAGTAGATTCGTCTGGAGAAGCCAAAATATAGACTATCCATTTTCCCATCCAGTACCACGAGGTAAGATTGAAACTTCCGCTTCAGACCCAAAGTCCAGTACCCTACCTCTGCTCCACGGAACAGGACGATCAGTAAAGTTGAATTTAAGCGATATATTTAGCTTATATTCCCCATCCACCAGAGTGCTCTATTCCTATGGAAGAGCATTACATAAGCTTACAATGAACGAGTTACCTCACTTGAAGAGTGCTCAACGCTGAATAGATGGACGAGCACAAAAACAACCACACCCATGCTTCACAGCTAAATTTGAAATGTTTCAAGTCTGTCTTAACTGGATAAATAAACATCGAATGGCTGTGATCTTTTATCTAATGTAAGTCTTATTGGATTATTTGCAGATGCTTTGTTTCTTTTTCAATGAAGGATAACTTGTGAATACAATTACACTTTCTGGTTATTTATCCACCTCTCCACAAGGGTCAAATGTGACAAAGTCGAGTTCAGTGTAGGGACATATGCGTTCGTGTGGATAGTGATAAAAATTGATTAGTTCACGCGGCACTTCCCTTGGGGACGCTTCGGGCATCAGTAAAATAGACCTGATGCTACTCTGTAAAGTGCAATAGAGAGCTATAGGCTAGGCGATGGTTCTCCGGGACGAGACATGATTTTCATACCAAACCAGCCACTAATGACTGAGGATACCGGTAGGACGAGAAACCACCCTATAAAAGGAACATATTCATGTAAGTAAATAATGCTCTTACACCGGTCACAGCTTCAGGCGTTCCCACATACGCTCCAAAAGACATGAATCGAAAACCTGTTACTTTATGCAAAGAGGAAATTAAGAGTCCTAGTTTTTCTCGATATATGCTACGATTACGCAAGTTCTAAAAACGGGAAATTTCCGAACTAACAAAAAGTGTCCGTCGAAAAAGGTTAAATTCTAAGCAAACAAAAAGGTGAAATTCAGAAGAAGAAACTTATCAAGTTTATGATTTCTGTCTATTATTCGGAATAAAAGTCTCTCCTTGGAATTTTCAAAGGTCTTTTTCTAATTGTACAAAATTGAAAGTCCAAATGGAAAATTGATTTATTTCATAATTAATTGCAGAAAAGAAAATTCTATATTAAAGAGAAGGGAGTAAGGTTGTAGGAATTTGAGGGATTGAGAGATTTATCAGTTGTTTTTTTGTTGTTGTTTTAACATACGCTGATGACTGTCCACACGATATCTCGTAAAGTTCTTGATGAATTTCGATGAAATTTGATGGAAAGTTAGACAATAAGCAACGAAAGAAATTATATTTTGGAGTAGATCTATTTTCAACGGACACTTTGTTCGAAATTTCTTCAATCTTTGCCACTGAGTAGCACATTCCATTTGTTTTGGGTTTTTTTGCAGTCTTTCATAGCTTGACAGCAGCTACAGATCAGACATGGGTCAAATGTCACTAAGAGAACCCGATCTCTCACTGCAGCTCAAAAAAATGTTCAAAATGCTACAAAAGAGCTTTCGAAATGACAAGAACCTTGATCATAGTTCTCTTAGTGACATCCCTTTTTCAGGCAGTTCGACACTTGCAAACCCTTTTTCACGAGATGGATGGTTGTATTATTATTATTATTATTTGCCTCCAGAGTGAGTTCCCTCACATCGTTCAAAAGAGTAGGTGAGTATTTCCATTGGTTAAGGGAGTCCCTACAGGAATTTCTGCAGGTTTGTAGAATGCCTTTACAGCCGATATCGTGTCTTTGGCCATAATAGCAAGCAAAAAAAAAAGTCCTACCTTGAGTGGCAGAAGTTTTGGCAGCCAAGTCAGTCCAGACTTATCCTCCTCAATCTTTTGTTGGTTCAAGAATTATTTCAGCTTCAGCAGGATTAACAATCTTCCTACTCCCACTCACAAAAAGTAGTGCATGACTTCCGGCTTTCTAACTCATCAGCTGCTAATTGGTAGTTTTTTTTTCTTCCGGCCTAGCAACATGTACATATGGGTAATGGAATGTTCCACCTACATGAAGCAGAGAGGTGAACAGGCAGGCAATGAACGTTCTAGGTGTTCATAGAGTGTTCTGTAACTGCTCTCAGCACATTCGATTGGGGGTAGCGCTCCTAACATCAAATTATAGAGTAATTTCCATTATTCATTAATTGCATTTGCACAAAAACAATCCTGAACACCATTACAATAAAAACGACTACACATTAGAGAAAATTGACTGGGGAAAAGACCTGGGAGTGACTGTTGATAACAACTTGATGTCACGGAAAGTATTTTGGATATCGGAAAAGACTTATCAGTCTAGCCAAGCTAAGGTAGAATAGTGTTGTTCTTTTTGCGTTGTAAGCAGTTACACTTAGCTGGGGAGAAAATGAGCATAGATCTCCATTTCTTTTAGCCCCCCCCCCCTTTTGTATGAATATAAAGTTCTCCAGAGGAAGTGGGAAATTTCAAAAGAAAGTTCTTACTCTCTTTTTTTCCACATCTCCTTTCGCCTGGTTGGTTAACTTACTACTCAGCCATACATGACAATTGTCGGGGGTCACATACTAAATGTAAATGTATATGAATCATTTAGCCTTTTTTTTTTTTCAGATGTACATAGATATGGGATTAAGTAGGATTTTCATTGAGAAACTCTGGTATTGTGGTAAATGTAAAATGAAAGAAATATTCAGAAGAATTGTGTTGTTTTGGTCAAAGGAATATTGAAGTATGGTTGGATCAATTGAGACTTGCTAAGTAATTGTTAGGACAGAGTAGACCAAGCCAAATCCCCGCCCTGCATTTTTTTGTTTTAATGAAAATAGATTTGGGAAAAGGTCTTATAATACGATAGATACGGGAACAATCTCTACATTACACAAGGCTATGGTAAGACCACACCGAGGATACGGCAATGTAAAATAGGTTCTTATTTCCAAATGGGTATAAAAACACTGGAGTCTATTCAACGGAGAGAATCTTGAATGATAACATCTATAAAAGACAAATCCTACGAGCACAACTTAGAGGAACTTGAACCGCCTATCCTTGGTCTACAATCGCCGACGAAAAGATGATCTTGATGTTTAAAAACATGAATGGATTAGTGCAGATGGATATCATGCTGTTTTTCCAACTAAAATTACACATACTTTCAAGAGCTATTTTCATTACATAATGGGTTGTAAAATATTGGACTAATCTTACAGACGATATCGTGAAGGCGCCAAAAATTGGGAAGACCTCTTCTATCACCCAGCGATATTAATCAATTAATGTACTGTGCGTTTGAGTCTACACATACAGGCCTTGGTCTTTTTATTAAATATTTATGGTATTATATCATTTCAAACGGAATTCCTAGCGAAATTGATGTGAGTTGATAGGTCAAGTGATCCCATCTCATTGTCTAAAGATCTATTCGCTCTGTTAGGCAACTCATATGGATACGTAATTGGCGTCCACTGTATTGCAGTGGTTAGCAACCTAGTATTGCATACTAATTCACTGTGATTTCGATCCTTATTGAGTTACAGTGTTTTAATGTTTTTTCGCTCCCGATTGGAAGATTTTTTTTTGTCAATTGACACATTTCAGTATTCGCTCCTGTCTGAAGAATTTCAATGTGACTTTGGAAGGCTGGGGCACAATGTAAGGAAAAGGCGAATTTGGGGGTGTATCCAGGAATCTCTCTTTGATTTAGAGATTTTTTGCGCCCCACCCTAAATTTCTATATTCGTTGGTATCTAGCAACACGATATCTCAAAAGTTCTCAGTGAATTTCCATGAAATTTCGTAGAAGTGTAAGTCACTAGGCATAGAAAAGGTAACTGAATTCTGGGACGGATTTGGGGATTCGTTTTTTTTAAGATATTTTCCTTTTTTCTTCCGGAATTTCTATATTCGCTCCTGTCTGTCTCTACGATGTATCAAAAGTTCGCAGTGAGATTTTAATGAAATGTTGTGAAAGACCAAGCTACTTGATGAGACTCCAGTAATTTGCTTTTGACTGACAGATTTTGTTCATACATTTCTGTATTCACTCATGTCTATCCACAGAATATCTCCGAAAGTTCTCAATGGATTCCAATGGGCAGGGGATGTCGATTTCGACCTCTTCCTTCTTAGTTGAATATCTTTTTTGAAAGTTTAATTTTGGGGCACTATCCTCGTTTCGTGGTCCAGTTTTTTGTGGCCTTTACCTAAAAATCAAAGTGAAGTATCTGTACTTACGTCAATGAAATTGTTTTGCCGACTACTGATCAAGCAGGGATAATTGAGAGTGGGGCCAATTGAACGGATGACATTTCCAATCGCACGATGATAATGTCGAAATATGTCCCCCCCCCCAAAAATTGTGTTTTATTAAATTGATAACTTACAAATATGTTATGAACGTTTTTTTCTGATCGAAACTGGTCTCGCTATAATGCTTTAAGTAATTTTGCTTACATTGCAATCTATGGTCAAATATATATTCTATTGCCCGATCATCATTCATTTACAATTGCGTCTGAGTCCACTTACATGCATATGCAAATTCAGACTGCCACATACAATATTACAAAAAGAATAGCACAGGCTGAAGTACACAGGAAAAGGTTTCATATTGGGTGGGATTATTGCTCAATGTCTCGAATGCCTTTAATGCTATTGACAGGACGCTCCAGGACAAAAGAGGCAGTAAATCTGTTATGGGTGGCATAATTATCATCATGGCAGGGGATTTTAGATAAACCCTGCCGATTATAATCAGCAAAACTCGGGCCAACAAGGTTAAGGCATGTGTCATGTCTTCCTACCCCTGGTGACATGTGCAGAGAGTACAACTCACAACAAAGATGTATTTGTCTACAGAGGGATCAGAATGCGGACCGCTTCTCCAAAAACATTCTTATTATGGGTGGTGGGAAGGCACGTCCAGATACGAATGACCTAATTGACATTAGCAATATTTCAAGGGTAGTTTTGTCAACGGAAGAACACATGAGGTTTGTATTTCCCAACATGACCCAAAACTACAAAAAGAAAACTACCATTGGCTCTGTGAGTGAAGCTTTCTTGCTCCTAAGAATACAAAAGTTGAACTCAAGACTGTTACAACAGATCCCTACGTAGAGTCGGCTTTACAAGTCAACTGACACAGTTCCAGACACTTCTAAGGCGATCCAGTACCTAATCGGGTACCGAAACCCAAGCTGCCTGGTGTTCCTCACCACAAGCTTAAACTGAAAATTTGAACCTCCCCCCCCCCCATGATGCTTCTGAGAAATCTAGATCCTCTTAAGTTGTGCAATGGAGCTCGCTTAGCTGCCCAGCAGCTTACCCTTCATATCATCGAGGCGATTATTCTCACTGGGTAGGCAAAAAGGAGGATATATTATTCCCATTATTCCAACTGACTTACCCTTTGATTTTAAACGAATCCAATCACACGTGAGACTCGGCTTTGCCATGACCATCAAGAAAGCAAAGGGACAATCTCTCAAGATTGATTGCCTCAACCTGACTTCTCCATGCCTTTCAATGGCCATTTTTGTTGGTTGTTCTGGGGTAGGATCTCTGAACCACCTTTCCATACTGACACCCGATGGGAGAAGCGCAAATGTTTTCTGCGCGGAAGCCTTGTCAAACCTAAGTACTGTATCATTTGTTTTGTTTCGAGCATCATATTATTTTCCAGGAGTAAAACAATTTCCATTCATTTTCTGAATAGATATACGAGTAATACAATCATTACTGCTTTGTCTAGATTAAAATTACTGCTTCAGGGGAAACACGGGGTATCCCTGCTTGTATACAATGCAAAGGTCGTAGTAATCATCTTCAATCGGAATAGAAGTTCGAAAGGAGTTTTGCAGCCATCAGTCTTGTTTATCAATAGAATCATCATTATCAGAAAATTATTCAGAGGAGTGTTTCCACTTATCCCAGATAACCACAACACTACGCTTGAAAACTTGAGGTACTGATTTTAGATGGAGTCAGATGTTTACTGACTGTCAGAAATATATAGTTAGTATAAAAAAACGACCTCGGTTAACCAGGTGGGGGCAGTTGAACAACAGTCAATTCAATGAGCAACGAAAATACGCAAGTCTGGCTTAAGCAGGGTCAAACTCTAGCATAAAATGAAAGATTACCAACTCTTAAATGTTTTACTACAACGAATGAGCCTCAAATATTTTCTTCCTCTAATAAGTCTTTAGACTAAAGACGAGCAAAAGCGCTATCCATTGATTGGATAAAATTTAGTAAAATCCAAAAGTGAAGATAATATAAGCAAAGATGCAATATTACACACAAAAATAACCCAGTTCTAGACATTTGTAGCCCTGAGACAATCTGGAGCCAAACATTGAAAGAAGTTTTACGATTAAAACTTTGATTCCACATGAACCCTACAAGAATGGCTATAAATGTTGGGCTATTCGAAACCCCTTGTATAAGAAAGAAACTAAGAAGGCGGTGGTTCCCAAAACCAAAGGAGGGATGCAAGGTTGCACCTGATGATCACAGAATAGTTTGAAAAGATATAAGAAAAAGAAAACTATAAATGATAAAATACGAGAAGAGACAAGGAGAAAGTAAAAGCAAGTATATATACATTACAATTTTGAAATACCAAGCGCTATTGAGACTCGGAAACAGGAAAATAGTTGTGAATAATATAGCATCGACAAATGTATAACAACGCCTGGTGTATTCTAGTCTGATCACGCCTAATATTTATACTTGATATATAAAATAGAAAAATCAGTATAATTTGTGGATAAAACTAATTGAAACAGCACTGACGCTCGAAGGCCACCAGGCAAAAATAAATTCTTTCTTCAAGGTGGCGAGCTAAAAGATTAGAGTAACATAGATATAAATATATGCCTCAAAAATCAGCATTCGAATTCCCGACTTTTACTTAGACTCGAATATCGACCCTTGACACTGGTGAGAAAATCTGCTATTATGACCAGACACCTAGCTGATATTTATTTGTAATTATTATCGTAATCTAACCGCAATGTATTTCAGTAGACATGTTTGGTTAGATTATGTCCCTCATAGTTACACAATACACAATTTGAACGGTATGATAAATTGGCAATGTGTGACGTCATCTGCATACTTCCTATTCCAATGAGAAGTGATTTAACACAGAAAAAAAATCACGTATTTTCTTTCTTCACCGATTTATCTGTTATTTCGACAGCAATTTTGCACAGTTTTGGAACATGAGATCACTAACGCCAACAGACCTTTTACAATAAAGTGGCGTACATCGATAAAATGCCCGAAACTGGTGATCATATCCATTTTATTGCAATAATCCTTGAATTATTATTAGAAGGGAAAATCACAGAGATATTCGACAAAAAATTATTTACCTAAACAAGATAAATTCGGCTGTTTTTCGAAAACTTACACGTTTAGAAAAAAACAATACAAAAAACGATGTAATGTGGCAGTTAAGTTAGCATTGGGAAAATTTAGCCCAGAACACAGAGACTTAAAATTTGTACCATAGATTTAAAAAATGGGCCGATTTCAGAAAAAAATTTCGGTATTCTGTTTTTGATAATAACGTTTTGGAAAGGTATTTAGCAAGGAAAACGTATGGAAATATATTAAAAAGTCAATCAGGCTTGTACAGTTGTTTAGTTGCATTAATAATTTTTTAATGATATTTTCATAAGAAAATAAGTGTTTCATTCATAAACATTATATCAGAAATACGACTATTATTTCATTGAATTTTTAATCTAATACCGCTCTACAGAAAAAAAAATCAAAGACAAATGTCACATTGTCGTGCAACTTTTTAAAAATACTCCCGAGTGAAAAAAAAAAGATCCCATTAATCCTAAAGAGAAGGGTGTATAACCAATGCATCTTCCCAATAGTCACTTATGGAGCTGAAACATGGAACTTAACCAAGAGACAGACCCGCAAATTGAGAACCATGCAACGTGCACATGAGAGAATAATGCTAGGCCTCACATGGAGAGACCACAAAACAGCAAAGTACATCCGAGAAAAAACAAGAGTTAGGGACATCATAGAATCTATTAAAAATCTCAAATGGCGGTGGGCTGGCCATGTTGCAAGAATGGCAGACAATCGATGGACATCACAACTCACAACATGGATTCCCAGAGACCACATGCGCAACCGAGGCCGGCAAAATATTAGATGGAGAGACGAGCTAGACAAGTTCAGGAAGTACTGGCTCCGCGACGCCCATGATAAGGAAGTGTGGCAAATCCTGGGGAAGTTATATGTCCAACGACGGACGCTAAAAGACTGCTGCTGCTGCTGATGATGATGATGATGATGATGATGATGATGATGATGATGATGATGATCGTTCTTAATATGATTTATTCATCTCTATTCAACAGTGGCACATCAACCATTAGACTGAGGTGGCTTAAGCTCAGGGGTCCGCCAGGGAATGAGACCCGAGTGTAAAAGAATGATTTAATTGAAAGAACAAAAACAAGTTTAATTGAGTCAACTGAGTACTTCAGTTCAAGAGCATATATTTTGTTAAAATCTGGAGTATGAATTCTATTTTGTTTTGAAAATTGGGTTCCAAACATAAATATTTAGAAGTAATACTTCGTACTGAACTACAGATGCCAGATTATTATTATTTCTATGATGACCATGTTGTTGTTGTTGTTGTTATTAGTTGGGGGTGGGTACTGAAGTTCAGCTTGGGGACCCGGGTGGTACGTGATGAGTCACTGAAATGAGGCTATAATATTTTATCATTAAATCTTAATGAAATAACTTCTCTTTTTTTTTTTTTTTTAAAGAAAGGTTAAAGAAAAACGTGGCGTTGTCACGCTACCAACTTCGAAAATATTCCGCGCAAAAGTAAAATTTCTAAATTAAAAACAAGAAAGAGAACAAATTTTGTTCAAAAACTGAGACGTATCCACAATATTTGGCAATATTTGTTTCTGTAATATAAATATTCATTTCAACTTAGTTTTCATGCTGATCCCCATCTAAATAAATAATCATTACGTCGAAAACAAAACAAAAAGTATTATCCCAAATGCAACATAATTCATTGAAAAATGCAAGAGTTATCAAGTGTAAACACTGTTGAGTCCGCTTTTTTTCTTTCTTTTCACACTATTTTAACAGGAATCACACGGCGAAGCGTGAAGTAAAAGAGAAAAAGTATCTTTCTATCTTTACCAACGTTTCCTCTCTCTTATTATTCCCCACTCTCTGCGACAGCTTTGTTTCTTTGTTGAGAACGCTGTCTCTGTTAAACAACTCTTTTCTAATTTCATACTATCACTATTATCCAATTTAAATCGGGTCTCAACATTAAGGTTCTTCTTTCTAAGAACTGATAACCTTACGTCGCAATTGGAATAATATCTATCGTCAATAACTGAAGATTATTTTTTTGCTTAAATCATTTATTGATACCGTAATTTTTCAGAAAACATACCGAATTGAATTTCATATATTTGCAATTTCTAAATTTAACTACATATAACCAGAGCATTATAAACAGTTGGATTCCCCCAAAATATGTCTTATATGTACACACACACACACACACACACACACACACACACACACACATATATATATTTCTAAAAATGTCCTGACTAAGTTCTTGGAGACTTATATTGTTACACAGACAAAAATTATTGTCCCATAAAAACATCCAATTGAATTAAACGTTATAGCTTCATAAATATTTCATTGCTATTTTGATCTGATTGAACACATTTGCAAAATACAAAAATAGAAAAAAAAAACAAGAAATGTTATACACTGGGGCCCATCACAGTTAAATTTGGCCTGGCTAATAACCAAATTATTCCTGAAACCTACAAAATCACTTCAATCATTATTCGTGCACCTTAAAGATAACTCCTTAACAGAAGAACAAATTACTACTGCATTAATACAGAACGTAATAGATATACCATCTCTGACCAGTGAGAGAAGGGAGTAAGCATCAGGCTGAGTGAACTCAAGCCTGGGGTCCGAGAGCAAAATGTTTGAGTTGAGCGATCACAAAATAGTTTAATTCAGTGCACACGTGGGTATTTTAGATTTATATAACTTCAACATGTAGTACATTTTACGTGGTTCTATGATGTAAGTTATCTAGCGTGACTAAACGTCACTTTGTTCAACTCAACAAAGGTTGGGGGAGTCAAGGTCCTTAGGAGCTTTAGCAAAGTTCAACCAGAGTCCAGGGACCAGGGCGATAAATACTCCGTCATTGTGTCAATTAAAATACAAAAAAAAAAAAAACTCTTTTTCATATGGGAAAAATTTTTTAAAGATCAAAACTTTCTCTTCGAAAAGGTTAATTCTAGATGCATCTTACCTTTTATCTTTCCACTTCGCCGGTTAACACCTCTTCGCCGAAAGTACACCACTACTATACACTATCTATTTATTTTTGTAAAACGGCGTTTTTAGTGCTCCTATGACTAACCAAGTCCTTCCCATACTCTTTATTCAAGTTCCACTAGGCTTATCCCTCCCCCACCGAACCTTATTAACCAAAGGCAAACGGACTACAACTATTTTAAAAATAACAATTGGAATACTACGTTATAGTAGTAGAGTTTGAAGTACGTACTTTGGAGTTGATGTACGTACTTAAGCATAAAGTTTACTTTAGATTCACAAGTACACATAAATATATAT
>OY735226.1:25225242-25232742 GCA_963457665.1 Thysanoteuthis rhombus
CCCGGGCCCCACTTAGGGTTTCTGGGCCTGGGTACGAAGTACACCCTTATAGGTCCTGATCCTATTCCTACCCCAATCTATCTATTGCTTTTATTGATTAAATCAATTACTCTCCCAAAATCTTTCTATTCAACCACACAAGTGATAGCTATCATCACAACGCCCACTGTAATGAACGCACGTGTTGACACTAAGTACAAAATGTGGATAGTTTAAAAGTAAAACTAAAACCAGGAAATTAAATTATGACGGAAAGGTTGGTAGGTTCATCGAAAAGACTTAGCAATTTATATAGAAATAACGGGAAACGGGTTGGGAAATAACCAGATAATGTACCAACAAAGAACCAGGATGGATATACGAAAATATAGTTTCAATATTCGCATAACGCAGGTATGGAATAGTCTATCAAATGAAACGGAGTGTTCAAAAAAATGTCTAAAACAGACCTGATAAATATTGCGATAAACAGATACTATACAACTACGAATCCACATTAAACATTTGTAAGTCATGTGAGAATCTAAAATGATTACTGGAGTCTAGAGAAGAGGATTCGACATAAAACTTGTTCCAGAAAATATCACGAAGCTAAGCAAATAAACACTTGGAAATGCTTACGTAACAATTATCATTAAGATATATATTTGTCAACGTGTTAAATATAGATTGTACCTCTCCGACCCTGCACTCAATGGACCAGCAACTCCCGTGGCCCGGTACGTTTTGAATTTGTGGCTCTGCCATTAGAATTCTTCGATTCGAGTTCGAACCGTAATTTAGCAGTGTTGTCAACTCAAATTTGATTTGTTTCGGCTGAAACATCTTCAAAAATGGCTTGAATCGGCTGAATCTTTTTCACTTTCGGTATATTTTATGGCTGAAGATCTTATACACCCATTTAAAGTCAAAATATCAAATAAAATAACTACACCCCAGAACTCCAGAAAAAATAATTGATAAAAGTTGTGCATTTATTTTTTATTACACTCGCCAGATTTGTAGTGGATTTGAAAAAAAATCAGTATCCGACTCAACAAATATTCTCAAAGCAAAAGTTTCGATTTAAATTCACTTTATCGATCTTTCAAATAATGAAAATTATCAAATATTTTCTTATGTAATTTTGCTTTGACTAACCTTTAAAAAAAAACTAAAATCGGCTATTGTTTTCCATTCCCGGCTAAATTTATAGCTAAAAATATTGAATATGTTTTGAGTTTGCTATAGAACAAGATCACATTGGATAATTATTATTACTTTTATTTCCGGCTATCTGTTATCGCAGAGTTTTATCGGCTAAACAGGGGGGAAAATCGGCTAGAATTAGCAGAAAAATGGATGATTCAGCATCCCTTGAACCGACTCGTTTAACCGAATGCGTAAAAACTTGACCATAGTTTGAAACGGAAACGAATAACTCTATATTTGATAACCTCCGGTGTTTGTTTTAGCATAAAATTAGATATGCATTAATTTTTTTCAATTCAACGAATTATTTCTGGTAAAACTAATCAAAAGAACCTCACGTTTTATGAACTTTAAACGTACAGTCTATTCTAACACATGAAGTCAGAAAAATGCTGAATAATACAGTCATTTAGTAAATATTGCTATTTCAAATATCTAGACTTGGGACATCAGTAAAATCTCATCTCACTTACCAGAAAAAATGGGATTGATTTAAATTTCTCCAGGAATTTATCTCTTTATGATGTAAACAACTTATGCTCACCGTTTGATATTTTATCGAGACATCACAAACTTGAATAAGGGGTGGGTGATTGACTGGAAAAATATTTCTTCCAGTTTTCCCACCAAAATGCCTTTTCATTAAAAAAATGACAAAATTTCATTGGAATGCGATCATTTGTTAACGTATGTTAGACTTTGAAATATGGATGTCTTTAACATGAAAATATTCTAATGCAAATTATCACGTCACGCTATTTTGCACAGTATAAACAAATTTTCAAACACAAGTATCTCCAAGTTTACATAGTTGACAAACTATTTTTGGATCAGAATCTTATGCAATCTTCATTCTTATTAATGACACAATTCGTGTCTGAAAAAAATGCTTCTAAAAAGTGTAGTACTTAATTAATAGCTATTATTGTGCAACATCGGGGTCCTAACTAACAGCGGGGCAAGTGGGGCAATGCCCCGGAGTCCTGGCGTGGAGGAGCCCCCCTCTGAGGACTCAGACAAAAAAATGTTTCTAGTGTAACAAAAATTATTTTTCTCCACCGTTTATAAATTCTATGTACTCGAAAACATTCTTACCCGAACCCTTAATAAAATTTGCAAACATTTTGGCGGTAGTATTTGTTCATAAATACATTTAATGAACTTCACATTATGGGCCCCTGTAAATACTAAAGGAATGAGATCAACATTGAAAAACAAGCTACTATTATGTGCAAAGGTTTCGCAAAATTGAATTATCCAACATCGTTTTGTGAAATTCATCAAAAATAGCACCAAATTCACCAAAATTAAAATGAATTTTTTAAGATGAATTCGTTACACCTCACCAGAAGGTCACTTTTTGATACTTTTAGATAGATAAGTTGCAAACGAATCGGCCTATGGCAGCCTGTCAGAGCTTTGTCCTTGAGAGACGACAAACAGACGGAAGATGCAAAATACATACTCACATAAATACCCAAAACTTGCATACAGGCGCGTATATGGTGAGTGGTGTGTGTGTGTGTGTGTGTGTGTGTGTGTGTGCATGTATGCGTGTATGCATAAGTATGCGTATGCGGCATGTGAGCATAACTGCATGTGGACGAAAAATTGACAGTGTGAGTATGTGGTATGTGTTTGGCCTAAGTGTATGTATGCGCAAAAGTGACATGTGGTATGTAAGTCGGTCGTATGTTTTTACGTGTGTATGCATGTGTGTATGTTTGCAGTCAGTATGCGTATGCCTATGTTTGGGATTTCACAATCAGAGATTATTCTCTATGAACTTGGTTTGCACTGGAAAAAGCCTAGGAAAAAGGCTATAAAGAAACTGAAATGACACAGCCAATAACAATTGAGAAAAGCAAAATTTCTCGAGTTGAGGTTAACGAAAAAAACATTATTTTATCGTTATAATATAATTCGACATTTGTGACCAATAATAAGACCTGGTTAATGAAACAAAAAAAGAAGACGTCCTTTTTATTTGAAAAGACTCGCAACAGACATTTTTAAAAAAGGACAGCGCCCGAAGTTCAAAGTTGTTTACTCGATTCCCCACAGCGGCAAGTTTGACATGGAGTCGTTTTAAGGTGGGGTCCTGGGTGACAAAAATGGTTCTTGTCTCCTGCAACTTGTGTCGTGAGCTCAACTTAGTCATTGCTTACCCCCAGCCACACCACGCCTTAGTCAGTTTTCATTGGCAATGGCATCACAGCTACGCCAAGCTGGTCATAACGACCAGGCAACAGGAACTGTTCACTCTTGTGCTAGGTAGCGTCCGAAGTTCAAGTTCTGTATGATTTATTCCATTCAACAACTTGTCAATTCCTGTTATAACGTCTGAAGCAAAGATAAACGTTGCATCAGAAAGTTCAACTAAAAATAATGCTCGAAGTGCAATATTGTCTAGGTAAAAAATATTAAGAAGTGATTTCAGAGTTTAGAAGGTAACTTTTGCACACCTCTGACAGCTGGATCTCGCCTGAAGGAAAAAGGGGAAAATATTTTGGTGAATAATTATTCTAAAACTTGTGTACAAAAATGGCGAAAAAGTTAATTTCTGGTCACGAATTGTTTTTGTAATCGCCCCTGTCAGTCTACACGATATCTCCGGAATTTCTCAATGAATTTCAAAACTACAGGGAAAGGAATAAGGGATTAAACTTAGGGCGGATTCAGGGATTCACTTTCGATAGATATTTTCCCGTTTTGATATTTAATACATTTCTGTATTCGCTCACGTGTGTCCAAGGGGTGTCACCAAAAGTTCACCATGAATTCTAATGAGATTGTGTGGAAGGCTGGGCTACAAGATAAAAGAGAGGTAATTAAATTTGGGGCTGATCTAGGAATTTGTATTCTCTTTGAGAGATAATTGAGTTTTTTTATTTTTTTGTTTTTGTTTGCTTTATTTGATGTGAAGAGGGGGGTAAGAAAGATAAATATAAAACAAATAATGAGACAAGCCTAACGTTACGTCACAACAGATGCTACGATCTCCTTGATACGAAAGAGTGCACGGCAACTTATTAATCTGATTAACATAACAACGATTGAATTTGTTCTCTCTTGCACTACCCATTCATTCTACTCTTGTAAAAGCGTTACGGTTTTAATTTTTAACAAAACATATTCTCTCTGAATTTTTGAGATGAGGTATTATTATTATTATTTCTATTATTATTCGGACTATCCTAACCTTGGTTGTTTTTCAAACAACGTTTCGGCCTTTGTACTCTACGACCTTCATCAGGTATCATCTGGTAGGTGTGGGGAAAAAATGCCACTTGAGGTTTGAAGCTCTTAAAAATTAGCACCGGTTGTCCACATGGTTAGAGAATCAGACAGAATTACTGCATGTAATCTAATGGTTCTAGGTTCAATCCCAGTGTGAGACAATAATAATTCGAAAAATACTACTACTGTTAAGAGGGAAGTGTGGTTTATACACCCCCATCGGTTAAATGAAGGGTTTGGTTCGTTACTTCCCCCATACCTACCAGATGATACCTGATGAAGGCCGTAGAGTACAATGGCCGAAACGTTGTATGAAAAACAACCAAGATGAGGATAGTCTGAGTAATAATAGAAATATTAACATATTCTCCTTGGACGTTTATTTTAGTTTGAGGAGGGTCGAGAATGGGAAAGAGAGAGAGGAGGGGATTCGTTTACTTATTTTTCAATCAATAGTCTTATGAATACGGTCATCCTACAATATACATTCACTTGCTTCCGATAGGCTGGATTTTCAACTATCATTAATAAATGAGTAATATTCTTAATCAAAAAGTAATGATATTTTGATAATTCATTAAGTTCATATTCATGAAATAATTTTCAATGGAATTAGTAACATTTTTATAAGTCGAGTAAAAATAATTTAGTTCCAAACTCCAAAAATATTCTCAAAGCCAAAGTTTCAGGCAAAACTCGGTTTATGGATCTTTTAAAATGAAATTAGATCGGCTGATTGATGATTGATAAACCGAATTTCAACACTGGACTTAGAAAAGAATCGCTCCGAAATATCATGATATAAACAGCTCACTAAATTTGCCAAGGAATTTTTTTTTAATTTAACAGTCTCCATGAGAAAATTTTCTGTGATATATAGAGACACTACATTTTATATTCATCATGATTCTTCTAACGTCCGTCGTTGAACAAAGACCTTCCCAAGATTCGCCAGACTTCTTGATCACGAGCGTCGCGAAGCTAGTACTTTCTGAATCTGTCTGGTCAGTTTTCGTATGGTGTCTATGATTTCTCTTACCATTGTTTGTTTTCGAATATGCTTTGCCGTCTTATGATCTCTCTGCGTGATGTTAAACCTTATTAAGTCTCCTGCGCACATTGCATAGCTCTCAGTTTGAGGTCAATCTTTCGTTTAGTTTTTTATGTTTCAGCTCCAGAGGTGACCAGCGAGAGGATCCATTGGTTGTTGACCCTTCTCTTTAGATCCGATGGGATTTTCTTGTTCTTAAAGGTTGAGCTTGCTCTGCCGAAAGGTTGCCGACCTAAAGTGATTCTTCACTGGATTTCTTCTTCTTCAAAGGAATTCTTTGAAATTCGTTGTCCTCAGTGGATGTTAAGACCTACCATCTTTAGCTCTGCGTTTTCGATTTTTGATCGTTATGTCATAGTCCTCAACAAGGTTGTTGCACGTAACATTGGTTTTACTGAAGTTGGTCTTCACATGAACACTTTATATTAAAACCCACGAAATGACAGTCGCTTACAAATTAAAAAATTCCATAAGTATGTTTTGAAATTTCAAGCTATCAAACTCCTGACATTTTGTAACAATTTTAGTAAAATAAACTGCCTATCTATCAGCATGTGCCTAAAATTGGAATACATGTGTACCTGTAAGCGACACTCCAACAACAGAATTACTGGAAAAAATCAAAATTTTAGCATACCGGGCTTGAGAGGTTTATCATTACATCGCTGGTTTAAGGAAATGATATTGGTTATTGAAATCAAAACAAAATTCTTCTGTTATGACTGAGACTGTTTTTGGAAAATGATACATTCCTGGTCAGTGCGTTAAACTAAACAAGCTCAAAACAAAATATTTCTAGATAAGATCACATCTTATTTAGAATTAAAACCATGCAAATTGCACGAATTGTTATCATTCATCATGAATACCATGTTATGTTATTTGTTCAGACACCAAGGACGACGTTCTTTAAAACCTACATAAACTCATCATCATCATCAGTCTTTTAACGTCCGTTGTTGGACATAGACCTTTCCCAGGATTCGCCACAATTCTCTATCATGGGCGTCCCGAAGCCAGTATTTCCTGTATCTGTCTAGTTCATCTCTCCATCTTGTGTGATCTCTGAGGATCCATGTTGTGAGACGTGATGTCCATCGGTTGTCTTTCATTCTTGCAGCATGGCCTGCCTATTGCTATTCGAGTTTTTTAATAGTTTCTATGATGTCACGAACACCTGTTTTCTTCCTGATATACTGTGCTGTCTTCTGATCTCTCCATGTTTGGTTGAGCACGATTCTCTCATGTGCACGTTGCATACTTCTCAGTTTGCAGGCCTATCTCTTGGTTAGGTTCCATGTTTCACCTCAATAAGTGACTATCGGGAGAATGCATTGGTTGTATATTTTTCTTTTTAGGATTATTGGGATCATCTGGTTCTTGAAAGTTGAGTTTGCTCTACCGAAGGCTTGCCATCCCAAGGTGATTCTTCGCTTGATCTCCTCTTCCTTCGAGGGTCTCATAGAGATTCGTTGTCCTAGGTAGATGTAGTGGTCTACCTTGCCGAGTTTTGCATCTTCTATCTTGACAGTTATGTTCTTATTCTCAACATCCAGAGATCACATATACACCTCTATATCCAAAGCAAAAACTACAATGGCATGGTTGCTGCGGAATAACCTGAGATTGATACGTAATGAAAACAGCTTTGAAGGCATTGATAAGACACAATCTAGAATGTTGTTGTTAGCTATGGGCACCAAAAAAACACGAAACGGAAATTGGAAGATTATTTTGGACATAGATGGGATCAGAGAAATTTAACTAATATTATGTAGGGTGTCGATGATTCAAGTTATAGGAAAAGGTGAGGAAAATTGGGGTTCACAACACTACTTGAACGTAGAATGCAAGAAGGTTTAATTGAAGTTTTTAAAATATTAGATAATTGTAATAATTATGGCAAAAATTTATCCATACTCTAATAGAACAAATAATAAATTATCATCACCATCAGTCTTATAGCATCCGTCGTTTGACATAGACCTTCTCCAGAATCAACCACACTTCTCTATCGT
>OY735226.1:25240242-25262742 GCA_963457665.1 Thysanoteuthis rhombus
TCTTCTATTGACAACTACCTAAAGATCTATTATTAGTTCACTCCTGCCCATATGGGTAACCTTTCTGCCTTAAAAATCCTTTATAATGAATGAATATATATATATATTTTTAATTCACACTCACACAACACACACCACTGATGATGGGAAAAATCCTGAAACATGTATGGACTATTGACATATAAGGACTAATAAACCTTACCACCAAAAACTTCACTCCTGAGTCTGTCTCACTCTCTTAAGTATACATTATATATATATATATATATATGTATGTATATGTATAAAAACATTGCAGAAAAAATTCAAGAAAGGGATTCTACTTACAAAGAGTTGTCAACAATTGGAACAAATTAATGAATCAAGATTCATAAACAATAGAAGCTAAAACAGTGAATAAATCTGATAATTACACAACCATCAAAAAAAACAACAAATTAAAACCTATTGAAAAAAGAAAAAATTACAAAACTCTCAAACAAAAAAATATGTGCAAAAATTTTACTCGCTATATATCTTCACTAATTAAAGTATACAAATCTCCCCTTCTGAAAACCACCTTGCATTCAATTGGATTTCAAGTTGGTAACCCATCAATAATCTTTTTTCTGAATTTATGATATAAGGAATTATCCTAATCATACATGGATTTACTTGGACCAGTATTCTCATCTTAGTAGTTATAGTTTCAATGATTCAGCTATTGTAACCTCCAGCTTTCTCCAGGTGTTTGTTGCAGTCAGTAACCTTCTATGAATTTCAAACCAAATCCTTATTCTATCCTGGGGAGTAGATTGTTTTCATTCTGCAGTCCATGACAGGGGATATCTTGTATCAGTTACTAGTTAATTCATCTTTGCAATGTTGCTTGTCTGCCTCTTCCACTGAACCAAAGTATATGACTTTTCTGTATTGCCTGAGTCAGTGACTGAACAAGTGACTGATTGGTAGGTTACTAGATCTTCTCAACTAATGCTTTTATATACTCTGGCTTGTGTCCTGTGAAGAATGCATGATGGTACAGTGTCTGAAATGTTGTGACTATAATAACCAAGATGAGGACACTAGTCAGAGTAAATCAATATATAATACAAGTTAAATATAATTTTTTGGTGTGTTAATATCTATATATTGATAGGGCTACTGGTACCTATTACCTACCTACAGTGTCTGTGTGACAGTAATGAAAACCCTGTTACTGACAGCTACCCACAGATCTATTAATAGTTTTCTCCTAGCAGTACAATACTCTCAGTATTCCAATGGAAAAGTTTCTGCTTTAAAACTATCAAAACTTACAAATATCCCCTATTGAAAACTATTGCACATTTTTAGAATTTCTATAGAGAAGTTTTCTGCATGAAAAGATTCAATATATCAAATATACCCAACAAATGATAGCGTACAGAACTACTAATAGTCAAAACCTTCTCCTCTCAGCATTCATATGGGAAAACTTTCTACATAAGAAATATTACAGTGTACAAATCTCCTTTACTAACAGCTATCAGTAGATCTGATGATTTTTCACTTATGTGGAAGTTACACATCAAATGAATATAGCTGAGCTAGTGCATATAATTTTCAATGCTTGATTCACTTCAATACATTTGCTCTCTATTATGTTACACAAGGAGTCTGCAAAAAAATGCAACATTTGAAAGGAAAAAGACCCTAAAAAACTTTAGTCGTCTCACTCAAATTTACATACAGCTAATTGGCTGATACACAGCTGTATTCTCAGCTAAGCATATTAACCAATCAGCTGAATGTAAATTCAAGGGTGACAACTCTAACGTCTCTTTCAAAAAGTTATTTCCCCTTAAATATTGTGTTTTTCTTTCAAACACCCAGTATAATTTTGAATATTCTCAAGCAACATCTTGATTTTATTGCTATCAGCCACAACTGGTCTACTTGACTGTGAAGCACCATTCAACACAAAATCTCCAGAAAAAACTCTGCAAACGACTTTTGATATCATTACTATTCATTTTTGCTACTATTTACTTTCCTTTTAATTGTCTTTGCTTCTTATTGCAACTAAACTCATGCTGGTCACCCCTCAGCAATAAGTAAATGAATTAACAGTGCAGATCGAAATAAAGATTGAGTTTGCTTAAAAGTAAATGTATGTAAATGCTAACAAAAAAATCAATGATAATGATTTACAATACTTCACCAAATGATAAAAAATGAAAAAGGATTTTTTAAAATTTGATTGCACTTAATTACTTTTGACATGTTTGACCATTTACAGTGCTTTCTTCATGCACTGCACAAATCATTTTTTACATTTGAGTTGCATTTTTACCATTCTTAAGAGAGAGAAGCATAATATGTCGAAAATGTTGCTTATTTTCTTCTATCATCAGTGTTAGAATCAAAAAACAAAAAAGTGCCGAATTCAACAATTTAAAAAACTAACAGCAGTCACAATACAATCGAAATTAATATTTTTGAATAAATTTAGTTAAAACCAAATTCTCCTGATGCCATCTAACAATAAGCACAGAAGAATTTGGGGTTTAACGATAAATGTGTTTTATATATTGAACTGCTGTAGCTAAAAAAAGTGGCAAATTCTTCTTTCTTTTTTATGTGCATATGGTTTTATGTTCCAGCACTCCAGGCCATACCGTTTTGTCTACAGACTCGGGAAAACTGACATCAGTACTCAACAAGACCCCTGCTAAAAATCTTTTTTTTTTAATTTTTTGATCATTTGCAGGTCTTATTTTGATTGCCATTTAACCATATTTCTTCTTCGATGGAAATTTTTTGATTTTCAAATTTTGACACTATAGTTGTTCAATCATTGACTGAGATAGTGGGTAAGATTTTTATTCTACTTACTAGCTTGATAACTTGTATAGCAATGATGGCCCCAACCCGTGCAGTCATAGAACAAGAGCCAACACCAAGGGATCTATGAAAGAAATACAAAATTATGTCTTGTAACAATTTCAATAACAATACAGGCAGAAATAAGTAGTTCCCTGAAAAAAAAAATAGGTCTGGTAAGTCACTCAACGGAAACAGTCACCAACATCTTTTGGCAGCATACCATGTTAGGGGTAATCAATTCAAAAATTAGAAAAAGAGGTGATCAATGAAGGAGTTAGTGCTCTCGCCTTTTGTGAGGCTCGGATCAATGAAGTCTGAATTTTAGAAAAAAAAAACAAGCGTGAATGCTGCTGGATACAAACTAAGGGATCAATTCAGTATAAAGTTGAGTTGCTAATTGAACCCCTCAATAAAAATTCATAATAAGGTAGAATTTCCAAAGAAAAAAAAAGTTTTGTTCAATACATAATAAGGAGTCAATTTTGAAGATTTCAGCCCTTTAGCTTAATTGGTGTGGCCAGTATATTTGATACATATATACATAGCCAGCCAGTCAGCCAAACCAACTTAAAGAATGAAGTAATCAATGTCAACAGTTTTGGTTGATGGTTTCTAACTCAATTTAATTTTGTGCTTGGATATGTTCATAAATTTTTACCCAAGATTTTGCAACTTCTTTTGAATATCAAATGAAAACAGGTTTTCTCAGTCATTCAATAAGAAGCGTCATGTGACCAATATCTTTTGGGCAGCATGCCATGTTGAAGGTGATCAATTAAAAAATTGGAAAAGGGGGTGATCGATGGCTAAGTTACTTCTCTGGCCTTTGGCTGGATCACTAAAAAATGCAGCCGGGCATAAACTAGGGACCAATTTAGCATTAACACACATTACAGATTGACATCCCCCACCACCACTAAAAACCTATTTTGAGGGTGGATTTTGAAAACATGAAGAAAAATAAATTTTTCAGCCCTCTAGCACATTGATGCTACCTATACACAGGATGCATACATACATACATAGCCAACCAGGCAAACTTGAAAATAGAAAAGACTTATGTTGACAGCTTTGGTGACAGTTTTACTTGATGGTTTCTTAAAGGATAAAATCTACATTATTTTTTAGTAGCTAGGCTAATTCAATGAAAAAATGAACAAAATTACAATTTTATTGAAACAGAATATTATAAAAGTTTTATTAAAGGCCTAAGACAAGGAATCATTATTTTTCTCAATATTTTACTTAATCATTTTTTATTTTAATATTTTACAAATATTTCTGTTAATTATAACTTGTAATTCTTAGTCTAGCAAATTTGAACAGTACACAAGAAAACTAACCACATTATAACCAAGCCTTGATAACTGCATAGTGGGTATAGGCTATATTCAGAGGTAGGCAATAGATGAAAGATGGCAACATAGTCTATTATATATAGAAGAAAAAAAGAAGTGAGTTTTGAAAAAGTAAAGAAAGGTTTTCTCCAATGTTTTTCTTCTAAATTGAATAATACCAACAAAATAACTACCAATTTGTCCATTGTCCATTTTTCAGTGAAAATGAAATATTTATATCAATGTCTTAGACCTTAACTCCTATACCTTCACTCACCCTCTATCCTGAGTGAAAAAGCTCAAATTTTGTTTTTTTATCAAAGTTGCATTCTTCAAGTATAGAAATGTTTTTATCTGATTCATTTTAGTTTTAGTTTCTTTGCCAGCATAAGTCAGATATATTTCTTAGTGCAAGTCGGGGTAGGAGTAACATCACCTACTTCATCAAATGGGCTTACAGTGAAATAAAATGGTGTTCAGCTCAAAATATCAGGCTTACAGGTTCAAAAGGAAAATCTTTTTTTATTTACAGTTTTCGGGATGAGTGTGCGATGATATAGTTAAAAATGTTGGGGCCCACAACCCAACCACTTTATATCACAAGCTCTGCTATGACAAACTGTGTTACATCAGAGGAAGCCAACGTTAACCATTCTTGTTTCAGTACAAATGAGCATAGGCATGTAGACAGCCATATTTATCCGTCTATAAATTTTCTGCTTTTTGTTCAGTCATTTTTAAGATCTAAAACCTTAATGATTCGAGGCTAAGATTGCAATAATAGATTTTAGTTGTTTCATCGACTTACCTGACGACTGTGGGAAATAATTCAGCACTGAGGACCTGTAAGGCTGCCCAACTACCAGTGACTCCAGATTTTGCAACCATAGCCAGTATAAGAACTACTCTGGGGTAAAAGTCATACTTTCCTAAAAAGAAGAAACAATCAACAGTTAACTAATTTAGTACCAATTCTTAAACAACAGCTGCCTCTATTTCATATTCTTTAGTTTAGAATGTTATTATTGACAAGTATTTTTTCGTCTTATTTGTATTGCTTTTTATAGCAACTCTCAAGTTGTTATTCTATGACCGTTCAGTAGGCAGTATGAATCAGGAATAAAGAATAAACCTTCAGTGAGATTTAAATTCATGTCTCATATCCCTCAGAGCCTGCTTCACCAGAATAAAGATTTTTAATATTTCTTTCATCTTATTTCTATCACTTTTTCAAAAAAAGGTTTTGATTAAAAACATTTGATAATACTTTATCAGAGAAATTCATAGACTATTACACCTATGATAACTAGTGTCATAAACAGAAAAACATGGTGGAGTAGTTAAGATTGGATAAGGAAAGAATATTATATGGCTTCAATGAATGACATCTACTGATGAGGCTTTCATAACCTAATAGTTGAGACATAAAAATTGATTTGGATGAATGCAGCTAGACTTACCAGCTATATGAAGGAATAATATAGAAAAAGAAGAAACACCAGCAATTCCTATCAACATAATGATGGTCCTTTTACGTCCAAAACTAAAAGTAAACAATAGACAAAACAGAAAAGCATAATTAAGTAACAGCAAAATGCAACAGCTTGCTTGATAAATAAAAAAAAAAAAACACAAGAAATTATAAGCCACCTTTCATCATCAGTCTTTTAGCGTCCGTCGTTGGACATAGACCTTCCCCAGGATTTGTCACACTTCCCTATCATGGGCGTCACAGAGCCAGTACTTCCTGAACTTGTCTAGCTCGTCTCTCCATCTAACATTTTGCCGGCCTCGGTTGCGCATGTGGTCTCGGGGGATCCAAGTCACTTCCTATTCATACAATATCTAAATTGTTGTTGATTCCTTTCATTTTTTTCATGAAGAACAGTAAACAGAACAGTAATCAGAAATTATTAAATCTAGATTTATCTCCCTTAGAAACTTGCTTTTTTTTTTTTTTTTTTTGTCAATTTATACTTGAGTGAATTAATTGCTTGAAAAACAGTGACCTAATTGAACAGAAATTTTTGTGGTGTTTCGCTGAATTACAGTAATACACCCATCCACTCACATACAGAAATCAGATCAATACAATATTGATTAATGTCTGCCAATTTCCACTATCTTTTCCTTTTTCCAGTAACTTATTGGAAGGTTTTAATGGCGTATTTGCTAATAAGCAGACAAAAGACATTTTTAAAATAATATGTAGAAGTTATCTACTGACTTTTGAATTCTGAACCTTCAATAGCCTTTGCACTTCCAGCAATACCTGTAAGTGATGCTGTATTATCTTGAATGTGAATTTATCACATTGCCTCATGTATGTTCTAATTACAGTGCCTTCCATATATTATTTTAATATATTTGCTTAGTTGCCTTGTTCATGCATTGATTACATCAGGATTCATTTTCAAAGACATTTTGTGGAATCTCTTCTTCCAATCTTTGATGTCATCAACACAAAATTTCAGCCAATCCATTCTATGACCTTTTTTAGGTATAATATGTGATATCTAGGTGAGAAGAGATTCTCAGGAATCTTTCTCCAGTTATAAGAGAGGTTCTCAAACTGTGTGCCACATAAATTTTTCCCAAATCGGCAAGCATGTATTTTGAGCCTTGAAAGTGTTCATATGGGTATTATGTTTGCCCTGCTTTGCTATCGAGTTGCCAATATAATTGTTTTATCAATAGATTGTGTAAGTTCTCAACCTTTTCAGCAACAGATAAAAGAAAAAAGGGGTGACGACTGATATAAAGATTTTGTTTCATTGACTATTGAAATGTTTTCACCTGATTCATTTCATTTTTACAGTTGGTGTGCCATGTAAGTCAAATATATTTCTCAGCCTGCTGTCATACAATAAAGTTTGAGAACCACTGATTTAGAATAACCTACATTTTAAAAGATTTCCCTTCAGAGTTGGGTAAGATAAATTAATCACTTTTCAATGGCTAATGAGATATCTCATGAGAAATTTCTTTTTGAGAAATGTCTTCATCCTAGATCTTCTAGCCCTGGCATTGAACCAGACAGTCATTCTATTTGAGGAGAAATTTCTTAGTTCTGGGTCTTCCTTCTCTAGCAATGAACCAGACAGTGATTAAAGACAATTCATGGATGGTGATTAAGGCAGTAAAAATGATCGTCCTAGATATTTTAACATTATCATGTATATCAATAGTATATAAGATCAGTTGAGGTCATTTTTTTGTATATTCTTCCACCTGCCCTCCCCCCACCCAATCCATCCTTTAAAAAAATGAAAAATTTCCCAGTCTCAAGTTTTTTACAGAAAAAAAGTGCTTTGTACTTACCTATTATTGACGGACAACACTAAAAAAAGGGCAGGTAACTCGACCACACCAGAGAGAAAAATATTGATATATCGACTTCCTGAGAGATTTTTGGTTGAGAACATCAAACCATAGTAGACACTACAGCAAGTGAACCAACCATAATTAAGAATAAGTGTCTTCTTGCACATTCCAAGTGAACTAAACAAATGCCAGTAGCTGTATTTTTTCTGTTGGATCTTCTTTTCTTGTTCTTCCTACAATGGAAGAAAAAGTTCAATGAACACAATCCACACAGGGAAGATTAATACATTTTCCCAATATTACTTTCAAAATGGATGACTTCACAATCTGCTCTTTAATCGCTGACTCCTTTCAACTGTATCCTATAAGATAGCTGGTTAGCACATCTGCTTCACACACAAAATGTCCCAAATTTGATGCCCAGTATGAGAGAAGTGTTGGAAATTCTTCATTAGGACAAATTTCTCTGTACACCCAGCAGCTAATTGAGTCCACTCTAAACTTTGAGATTGAGGTGGGAGAAATAATTTGGGGGGGCTTAAATCCTGCCAAAGGGGTGATCATGAAAACTTAGGTTAGGATTTGAAATCAAGACTTCATCACCAGCCATCATAGAGAAGTATTTTAATTGATTGATAACCTTTTAATTGCATCAGGATATAAGAGTGAAAATTACCTGAATCTTGTTATACATCTTTATCAAGCCTGTGGCTGGAGCTTTGTTATATTCTCCAATGTTTTTGAAGATTTTTTTAGCTTCTTCTCCCTGACCATGAGTGAAAAGCCACCTGGGGCTTTCAGTAACAAACCTACAAAAGAAAAGCTTATTAGCCATAGCAAAACAATAATTTTCAGCATGAAATCAACACCTGAGAAAAAAATCCCCAAACTTGTATGAGAAATAATTTTATCATCAAAATCCAAGTGTCACTATTAAGAAGAAAAATCTGCTATTAATTTTCTGTAACTAAACTCTATGGGATGATTTTTCACAAAATTGACAGTGTGAAAAGTTGTTTATATGCAAACAAAAAATGGCGGTAAAATTTTGCTTTTTTAGAAATTTTCCTAAACTCTAGGATGCAGAAAACCTTGATTTCAAAAATCAACAAATTATTCAATTCTGATAAAATATTTGGTACTCATTTATTAAAGTACAATTTTCTTAAGAGAATTTCCCATTCAAATTTCAACAAAAGAATTTTCTATTTCATATGAGATTTTTTGTTAATAATTTTGATTAGTTCAATATTTTTTAAATGCATTATTTTTCATTTTTTCTTTGTGTTTTATGATGATTCAATACTGAATAATTAGATATAGAGATATGGAGAAAAAATATCAACTGGGTGTATTTTTCTCATTTTTTCTTCGTTATTGTTCCACAATGGTAGTTTTTTTTTATTTACAGTGTCTTGATAGCATAGCTATTCCAGAGTTACATAGTGAAGTTTACAAAAGCAATATTTTTTTCTCCTTTTCTCAGGTCATCATCAATGGAAAAAATGTTTAAATGGTGATCTTCTGTTTACTGCCAGTAAATTGAAAGAAAAAAGGGAAGTCAAATTGTAAAAATAACAGATGTTTGAAATATAACAACAGTGATTATTTACCTTTAATAAAATATAGTTCAAATCATACAATGATTATTTTGCTTATCATCTGCCATCCAGCATAAACAGAGTGTATCTGTCAACACCAGCTGTCATCGCCCAACCATATCATGCGACAATATTGAAGCATACTTATTGATAAAGTGTTAAAAATGTATTTTTTAGCAAAAAGTATTAAAAAAAAATTGTGCAGCTTACATGAACAGTGATGAAACTGTTTTTATACTAATTATCTTCACCTAACAAATAGATTATTTTTGGTATATTTTTAATCATAGAATATAAATTTGTTCTTAAATATCTGATGTAATTATGGCACAATGATTGATTTATTGTTGATTTAAGTAAATATTGACTATGTAATAATTCAATTCTATCTTATAATTAATGAAAATTTGTTTTCCTTGCATTTAGACAAATATTTGGGCTATTTTCTTTCTAGCTAAAAACAAAAAAAATTCAAGATAATTTTTTTCTAATTCAATTACATTTTTAAAAAAGGGTAGGCCTATCAATTTCTCAATGAAAATCTTTGTTCGTACCTGCTTAACCTCGTAGGAAATAGGAATATACATATAATAGCCCAATTCTGTCAGTAATATTTGCCTTAATTCCTAACCACTGACAACTCTTTATCAGATTTTCAATGTACAATTGCAAAATTTAGTGTGTAACCATCATTTTCTTTTTTGCTACAATCAGAAAGATCTAGTCTGTTAGTGTAGAAAATGCCTAAAGCAAAGTAGAAAAATTGTATTGTCAAGGTCAGTGAACAGCAATAAAAAAAAAAGAGGAAAAACAAGGCCTTGGTTTACTGGGTCAGCACAGTCAATATTAAAATCTATTGACAATTGTTTCATTTTTCTCCTTCTACCAATAGAATTTGCCAAGTTATTTATTGAGTGAATAGAACTTATTTGTTGATAAATCCTACTCTTGACATCCAGTATTACAAAAACAGCCAATATGTTGTAAATAAAAAGTGATACTTAGAATTAATGTAAATAAGCACAATCATTGAGGCTACAGTATTTATTCCTTATATGATATTCGTCATGCCAATTGTTGTAAATTCATGAACGACAAAAAGAGAAGAGCTATCAGTCAATAAGACAAGTTCTGAACCTTAAAACAAAATCTGCTAAAATTTCAGATTATCTTGAATGCAGAGTCAAAACATAAACCTCTACAATATTGATTATATTATACTTGTGCTGTCTCTGAAGCAAATTTCAAATTGTATTTAATAAACTTTAACCTTTTGTGACTTCAACTGCGGGTAGCATATCAGTTGATGGCATGAAGAATGGAATTGGCGAATCAAGTTCAAGCTCTGCTCTAGGGAGAGGTATGGATTCACTTCTCCTTCCATTTATGGATAAATGGCAGGGTAGTGGGAGCCCTTTTGCCTTATAAGGTAGTCCATTTTTAGTGTCAGGTTAATGACCTGTCTCATAAAAACCTACAATTACTACAAAGAGTGATTGGATCTCCATTGATCATTCGAGAAATGGAGACAATAATCACAGCCTCCTATTTTATGTGAAACAGGGAGCAATTTTTTGTGGGGGGTTCTTTTTTGGTGACAAAATTACAATTTACCACCTAAAAATTGAAACACTTCCTTACTTTACAAAAGTCAATCTAGTAGGGTTACTAGATTTGGTCAGAATCCCCCCCCTCCCCCGTGAGGCTAGTATTGAACCTCTACCTCCAGACTCAGTAAATTTCCGAATTCAACACCATCCCAATGCCGGTTAGAGGTAAATCTCCGAGATAAAGCTTGGATTATCTCTCCTTCTCACCTAACCTAGTGGCCTGCCTAGGAGCTCCTCTTCAAAAGCAGTACAATTAGAAAATAAATAACTCTTTCCATACACTTCATCGAATTAGTCACTGCCCTGACTCTCTTTAAGAGTTCATTGATTTTCTTTCTTTTCTATCATGCTAAGCAGAGTAGGGTACGGATAAGCCCTGAGATCTAAAGGCAAATAACGACCTTGAACTGTTAGTATTCAGATTACCTCACATTGAAAAAGACCTTGTATCACATTTTGCCATTATAGGATGACAAATAAAAATGCTTATTGAAACCTTTCAAACACTTGATCAAGAATTATTATCAGTTTAGAAGAGAAGAGAATAAAAACAAAGTCAAGATTTACCACCAAGTCACCAGCATAGGAAAGCCAGCACAGGCTGTACTGATGGTGAGGTAACGCCAGTTTCGAACAAAATAGCCCCAGAAGGCTACGAAAATGATTCCAACAGGCCAAAAGCCAATGCAGCCAATAAACGTCCGCCATTTTGGGATAACATATTCCATGGGTAGAACGAAATTAGCCACCATTATACCTGAAATCATAAATGTAGAGAAAAAGATGAAAACTTCAAGAAATCACCATGGAATATGCTTGCAAAGAGCCTTTGAACAACTCTAAGGACAATCATTGATTCTTTGACAAAAGTTATTAAGACAAAGGTCAGTTACTTATAACAAAAAGTCTATGATAACAGAAATAATTCATTCTTCATTATTTATTCATTATCCAAAAATTTGAAAGTGGAAAATAAGATAACCTTGAGAGGTTGAGTGTACTTTGCAAATCAGAACGGTTGTTCTTTTTCAATTTGTGACACTTCTGGGGGTCTTTGTTCCAACACCACAGAAATTTTTGGTTGACAACAGCACCCCTCACCCGGATCTGAATACAATGTGGGCAAGGTGGGAGCGACTAGAGGTAGAGATACAGCAAGCAGTCAACTGTGGCCTGACCAGCATCGCACTTCACCGACCAGCAAAGGGTAGCAGAGACAGGCCCAGGGTGCCTGTTAACAATGCCAATCCCAGAGAGAAAGAAAAGGAGAGAGAAAGGAAAGGGCTTCAGGCAAGCAAGTGAACAAGTACGTTCAGTGCTTTTATAGAAGGTAGGTAAAGGAAGTGATGTTTTGCATTTGACTAGATCTAAGGTTTTGTATCTAAAGCTAATACTTATTTATTTTCACATTTAATTTTGATAAAGAAGTCGGTACAGTTTGATGGATCTAAAACATTTAAATATATAAATGTTGATGAATCCATGGATATCTTCTGGATATCATCTTCAGGTAGTCGTTCATTTGCTTCAGGATTTGGGTATTACAAGCCATGACCAACTATGAAAAACATTCAGGTAAATAATTTAGATTTTACAATCTACTGAGGAGGCAATATACATCAGTCGCCTGGGCTTAGGCCTGGGCCTAGGTACCAAAGTACCAATCATATTCTCTTGGAGCTCTGAACGTTCAAACTCTAATACACAAAAACCAAAAAAATATCGATGTTTGTGTCTATAAGAAAAGAATACATTCATTTGGCAGACAACCATGAAATATCTTGCAATCAACACGGCCTAGTGGAAACAGTGCATCACGAAAATTATGACAGCAATGACCATGCTGATGACAACAACAACAGAGAATTTAAAATGCTTTCCTGGTTAATAAATGGGAATTGTGTTTGAATGCAAAATTCAATTTGGTACGAAAATATAAATGTTACATTAAAGACAGTTTCCATCACCTTTTCAGAGCTTTTTTCTTTGATACTTACTTGAAATGAGAGATCCAATGAAGAAACGACACACACAATACAACTTCCATGAATTAGCAAAACCACTAAGCAACTGGAAAATCAGCAACAAAGTAAAACAACCATAAATGACTTTTTTACGGCCAAACTGGTCGGACAATTGACCGGAGACGAAGCCACCACAGAGAAGGCCAACCATTGTCATTGTATTTATGAAACTTGTCACATACTCCTGGTCACATATTAGGTTCCACTGGTAAGAAAAGAAAAGATCCAATTACTAAACAGAAACCAGCATGAAACAGCTCTTATGATCAACATTCTAAATGAAACAGACATTACCAACTGGCTGCAAGATAGTCAGTAATAAATTGATATATAAAATAATGGAATAAAAGATTCATAATTTAGGAAATAATTTTACTTTATTGTATACCATCTATATGTAACAAAAAGTTATGTTTGGAATTGGATGATGCCAGCAAAATTAGGTTGCATAGCCATGAGTAAAAAGCATCAGATAGTTCTTGGTTCTAGGTTCTAGGGTGACCGATAAATTCGAATGAAAGAGCCGGAATTCTTAAGTGGCTGTTAAGAAGCTCAAGAAGACAAGAATGGTGGATTTCATTTGAGGTTTTATCGAGAAGTGACCTGAACTCATTTAAGTGGGAAGGTCCATTGTTTCGAAAAGTAGGTAGGGGATATTTTTATCAGCAAAATTGTTACCTTTAAGTGAAAGGGTCCATTGTTACGAACAGAGAAACAGGAAAAAAAAATCACCCTATCCATTATATTATCCATTGTATATCATAGTAGATAAGGAAAGATCATTTTGGCAAACAAAATTTTGACAGCAGTTTCTTATAAGTGTAAATAAAAAGATAAATAGAAAGATGAATAGAAAAATAAATAGAAAGATTACAAACCTCACTGACAATAGAAGTAAATTCTGTGGAGTAAGTGATTTCAGAACATTTTTGATCACAGCAGTTATCACAATAGGACATGTTGGTTTGCTCAACACTGTAGTTCTTAGGAAAGCCATCTTGTTTGACAGAGTAAAGCATGCTGCTGGTGTTGCTGTTAGTTGAGTTCTGAGAATGATTGAAGAATGAGCAACGAAAGTTCATTCTGGCATGAGTTAGTATCGGAAGGATCATTGCGATAGCCGTAGAGATTTCAAAGAGGCTCACTAGGATGAAAATGCGAACCTGGTAAAGACCAAAGTCATTGAATCCATCCAATATTTTCTTACGGAGAGACATCCTTCACAAAAAAATTGAAGGCAGAGAATCCACTTGTTGAGGGCTAAAAAGAAAAAGAAAAAGAATGTTGCCAGTTCCTGATACATACTGTGGTTTGATTTACAAAAGCCCAGTCTCATTATTTGACTCTTAAATTTGTGTAAAAAAATTCAGATGATAACACCAATGGGAATAACTACTGATGACAGTCTACTCCCTTAAACCTAAGGGTATATTTCTTAATCTTTTTTTTATACTATCATGATAATTTAAACAAATTATTTATGTATATATCACTTGTACTGGCTGCACAAATAAAACTAAAAGATTGAAAATTTAAACATTTAAATACTCCTTATTACGTCTCCAAAAGACGTGTTTTTGTTTTCTTTTAAATTTCCCCCAAATAAGTGTAAAGTGGGGGATTCAATTTGCAATGTAAGTTTATACTAAATTGGTCTCTTAGTCTCTGTATAACAGCATTCATACTTGTTTTTTTGAAAATGTGGAATACTTAACAAAAGAGGAGAGAAGTAACTTATTCATTGATAACCCCTTTTTCCAATTTTTTCATTGATTACCCCCAACACAGCATGTTGCCAAAAGATGTAGGTCATATGATGGTTTATACTGTGTGACTGAATAAATCTGATTATGTGTAATTCAACTGTTGAGTAGTTCTTTAAGAAACATATCAAATCATCTGTTAATGAAAAATTTCCATATGCTCACTTTCTCGGGCATTTATCTAATCAAAATTAAAACAAAACCTCAGTTCCCCTTAGAAATAAACTGGAATAGTGATGTATTTGTTGAAAGCTGTACACCCAGGCAAGTCCATCGATTAGACAAAGCCAAGTAGTCGCCTAGGGCTCAAACATTCAAGACGCGCACTGCAAACTAAAATAGGTAGTCGTTAGAGCACAACAGGGGTTATGAATTTTGCGTCTCACCTAGGGCACACAAAAATCTTCAGCTGGCCCTGCTCTACAAATGACATGGTTATCACGGTCACCAGGAAAGACACTTCCCTGTTTTGACAGATTTGGGGGAAATCCGAGAGATTTCCGTTAGATTTTTGGCTACAATCAATATCTCCATTATTTCTTGTTTTGGTATACTTCGCGAACCGAGATCAAATCTCGGCTGAGGCAGTCAGTGTTTACTTTGAATTCTTACCCTCAAATATCCTACCTGCCCAAGCAGTAGCTGCAAAAAGCTTTTGCCCTCATACTCCATTTTGACAGGGACAAGTAATAAAAAAAACAAACTTTGTTTTAATTGCTTTGTCTCTTTTACAATAAGCACTACCGTCCTCATAAATCACAGTGGCTCGGTGGTAGAGTACTCATCTCCAGTTCAGTAGCCTGGGGGTTCAATCCATGGTCAAGACATACCGAAGACTAATAATATTCTTTGCTAAACAGTCCTTAGCGAGTAGGATTTAAGAAGGCTATAGAGGGATGGGCTTCCTCAAGCTCCCCCCCCCCCCCCCCCGACACACTAATAAAAAATAGACTCAGTTCAGGGGGACCAAAGAGCCCTGTAGTGAATTACAGGACAATGAATTGCCTTCACCCGAATGGATTTTTTCGGATTATTCTCCAAAATTTTCTTAGTGTTTGGGGATCATGCTGCGAATTTTCACCCCAAAATTTTTTCAGTGTAAAAATAAAGTGCTGGACGTAAATCCTCAAAAACTTATCTTTTGAGCGACAGACATTAGGCAAGAGTTATATTTTGTTTTGCTTTTAGACAATCAACAACTACATAATGATTTAGGGTACCTTTAGCTTTCATAGTAAATCATTCATTTTCCCGCTCATTGGAATTTGTTACCATTGAAAGACGTGTTTCTGTTCAGTGAATTGTATTGTTAATGAAATACTGCCGATAATAGCTGATGGTAGTGAGTGACTTGAATGATTTGGAAGCGCTTGGATGAAGAAAATCACTACTCTGTACTCAGAAGTGTGATTGACATGGAAACAAAACAAGGAAATAAACACTCCACAAGTACGAGTGTTGGAGACAAAAAAAAACGAATTATTCCTTGGAGTAAATCTTCTAAAAAAAATGTGGCATTTCAAAATAGAACCCCCCACCTAGCTTTGTCTCTGGAGAGGAAAAAACGAAGGGAGAGAGAAGTGAAGGGGAGAGAGAGGAAAAGAGAAGGAAAGGAGAGAGAGACAGGAATAGAGAAGGAAAGGAGAGAGAGACGGGAAAAGAGAAGGAAAGGAGAGAGAGACGGGAAAAGAGAAGAAAAGGAGAGAGAGAGAGGAAAAGAGAAGGAAAGGAGGGAGAGAGAGAGAGGAAAAGAGAAGGAAAGGGGGGACAGAGAGAGGAAAAGAGAAGGAAAGGAGAGACAGAGGGGGTAAAGAAAAGTGAAGGGAGAGAGGGAATGGAACGGAGAAAAAGATCAGGAAAGGGGATAGATGAATAGAGAAGGAGAGAGGAGAGAGAGCAAAACAGAAGGAAAGGAAAGGATAGAGAGAGAGAGAGAGCACAAATCAGAAAATTTCAAAAATAAAGAGAGGACAAGATAATACCAACAAAAATATGAAAAGGAAAAAAGAAGTTGATAACTTGCCAATGTTTTCAAAGGTGAACTCCTTGAGAATATCCGGAGGTATCCCCTCGGTTATTACTGAAAACATGAAAATAAGAAAGAAAACAATATATTGAATTGAGGGGCGAAGGGCAGAGCAGTCTTCATTCATTCTACTCTCAAAAATTAAATCAAATACTTTTCAGGTGCAGTTTTTTTTTTCATTTAAGAAGGGAGCAGTTTGGGGGCTACAAACAAAACCATAGTTACCAAGTTCGAATTTCATTACAGCCCGCAATAAACTTGAAACAGAAAACGTGTTCGCTTCATCATAATATTACTAACTAAAAGAAGAATGTTTTTTGATTCATTTCTAAAATAATGAGCAAGATAATAGAATGGATTTTAGCTCTAATGAACTAAAATCATCAGTATCTATTTTTCCTTAAATCGCGAATAAATAAAGAATATCCTTGATTATTTTTCTAATATTCATATTGAATTTATCTCACGCGTTCTTTTCTACCGGTGATGAATGAAAAGAGTTCCTAAGTGGAATTTTAGAACATGTGGGTACTATCGCGTCAACAAATAGGAAACCCCCTCAGTTTTCGTTCAAAAATTCGAGATTCTGCGATAATAATTTTTTTTAAAAAACTTACCAAATTCACCAGAAAATACTGAATCGTTTAGCAAAACATCCAAACCCACACTTTTCTTCGATCCTTTCTTTGTCGTTTTTCAATCCAAAATACCAACTTGAAGTCAGAAAGTATAGTGAGAAGGCTCCAGTAACTGGACCGTGTATTTATGTGATCCCTCCGAGCGCGACAGTATAAGCCTCATCGCTCCCAAACAATATAAAAACAAGAAAAAAAGGTGACCGAGATAATACAAAAGAAACCATTCGCAAGTTCAATGCGAGGGTCATAAGTGTCTTAACAGTACTAACCACAAAGATACCTCGAGATCATGGTCGAAAAATTGTGGTCTCCAATTGCTTGAATGATCTAGACTAATTCAGAATATTTTGGAACCGAGACGCTTAAAACGAAAAAAAAAATGTATGTCCATCGAAGAGGTCCATGTCCAACGACAGACAATGATCGATGATTGATTGATAGCACAATGTGGGTCAGAGGTGAAGGATTATTGTCGCGTGAGAGAAGAACTTCTGGGAAAAGATCCTTCAAGAATAAAATGTACATGCTATGAAGACAATATCAGTTTCTTTCTTTATCATTGTTTACTTGCTATGTTTTAGCCGGTTAATCGGCTACATTCCAACGGGCTGAAAAATTGTTTAAGGTAACTTAACACTGGGATAAACGGGTACAGGGCACTGATAGCCGAGGTCCCTCTAGGTCAATTTAGGGTCAGGTCAGTCTCGGGTCAGGTCAGTTTAGGGTCAAAATTACTATTTTTTAATAAGACAGATAGAAGGGAGACAATTTATTTTCTTTCAAATTCAAATATGAGGAAGCGATTTAGTTAGCTCCCTTCTGCCAAGGAATGTTGGGCCCGAGCGCACACCCATTCAACCATCAACAGTTCTATTATGATGGACCACCCTCCCATAAAATGTCATTGAAATTCTTCAAAAAGTATTGGAGTTGCCCCGAATTAGTTCTGGCTCAGTGGCTTCTTCAAGGTATTTACTACCAAGCAGTCTGAGATCAGATCCTAAGAACTAGATAACTGAGGCTTATTAACACAAACACAGGAGAACAGTAATCAGTTTTAGACTAAGTAAATTGTCCTTCATTTGGAGGTGATGAATTTGCAGCACCTTTGTGGATGGTATCTATGACAAAACCTTGAAATTTGTATGCAATAGCTATACTTGTTTGTATGCTGTAACTAAACTTGCAAGGTAGATAAATGATTTTTGTGATTCCATACCAAACGATTGCTTGACAAATCACATTAGGAGAGCAAGAAAAATCAATCTTGCCGTCTCTTATAAAACCAACCATACTCTTAGAATAGAGCCCCCCCCCTAAAGCATACACTTCTAATATGTGGTGAGTTTTGTTTGAGATAGCTCTTTGATTATTTAATCTATTATGGTTTACACAAAAAGTCATGAGAAGAAAGTTATTCTATGTACTGATGCACATTCAAGGGACATGTAGCATAAAAGATCTAATGCCATTTTGTCTATCAATTGAATGGAGCCTGATAAGTTGTGCCTGTTATAATATGTGGTATAGTTGACCAAGCTAGATTATAAAAAAGTGATTAGTCAGGATAGGTGCAAGAAGGAGCTAAGGAGGCAAAATAATGAACACAGTGTTTGCGTGGTCGCCAAAAATAGTAGTTGCAGTGTTTGCATTTGATAGCCATGAAGTTCTTGTGAATACTCACAACGAGGAAGATGAGTGATGAAACAATATATATATAATCACGGTCAATGAATAGAAACTGTGCCGGTTGCAAGTTTAGAGAGGTGTAAAGGAAGATAACTGGCTCAAGATGCCACGGCCAAAAATGTAAAAGTTGACTGGTTTAAAGACCACAACAAAGAGACATTTGACCACGTACATTCAGGGTTTTATAAAGGGTTGTCAAAAGAAGTGACTTTTTAGATATCTAGCTAAAAGAGGGGTTTCACACCTAATTCTTGTCTAAAAATATAGGGGTCACCACAGCCTTATCAAATTATTACCATGAAATAGGTTCTTTAATTCTTAAATTCATTAAAAATGAATGTGACTATCGAATGAGATGATTCTTCACTGAAATTATACACCTTTAACCATAGGGCGATGATTTTTTTTTCCTACTCAATTCACAGAGGAGTTCCATCATTGTCAAACTCTAATTCAAACCTAGTATTGAATTTGTTTTTTTACTGTTACAGTAACAAAAAGAACAACAAAACAATCCTCACCAAATTTAGGGGAGTCAAAATTAACATTCCCTTACCTGGATTTGAAATCTCTAACAAATAATTGGTAGTCAGGTCTCATACTGCCTGAGCTTAAACAACAGGTTTTACACATCTATCTTTTCATCTTACAGATACACAAGGGATTATTTAATTCTATCAAATGAATACATTTACACTGAATAAATATACTTTTATAATTAATCACAATTACAAACAGGAGAGCAGTTTGATTGTTGTCACTTAGGTTACTCATGTGCTCTGACATGTATATCTACCTATCTATTTATCCAGACTCTGGCTAGCCCTAATCATTCACAGAAAAGACTTGAAATTTTGCATGCACACCCAGCCCTCAATGAGTTAGGGAAATTATTTTTTGGTTCTTTGAAAATCCCCCTCACCTCTAATAAGTTTTTATTGGGGTGTTCAATTTACAATGAAAGTTTATTCTAAGTTGGTCCTTTGTGTCAAGCAAACACTTGTCTTGTGAAGATTTGTACTTTTTTAGTAATATCAGCCCCCTAAAAATAAGAAAAATGACTTAATCATTTATCAACCCCTTTTTTTTTTCAATTGATCACCCTATAAAATGACTACCTAGACATGTTTTGTTGTTTTTTTAATCATAGAGTTATGATTCAAACAATTCTGGAAATGTTTTTATCATTTTAATTGATCACCCTATAAAGTGACTAACCAGACTTGATTTGTTGTTTTTTTTAATCATAGATTTATGATTCAAACAATTCTAGAAATGTTTTCATCAAGGTAGCTAAATTTACCACCATTACTGTCTAATTCATAATGTAAAAAGCCGCATATACTGGTTGTTATGGTTCATGATTTCCCCCAAAATGTTGTTTTTTTATTTATTATATATGCAATGAAAAGTTGCATAATCATTTTCACTCAAAATAAAAGTACAAGAGGTGTTTGACCCTGCTGCAGTCAGGCTCGATTTTATTTCTATTCATCAAAGAGTTTCACAGTCAATAAAAATGGTCCATGAATTCAAAAGTTGATATATTTCTTTTTACTCTACATAAACCACTGAGCCAAAAAATAGTTTGTGTTTACACATGGGCTTTTTGGATGATATTTTAGTATTTTTTCTTACATTTTTTCCAGTCAGATCTTGCATACAACTGGACCACTTGCACACACTTCAACTCACCATGAATTCAGTGCCCGAATCACAATTTCCTCCAATTACTATTGAAATTTGTATATATATTTTCTCATCTCTGAAAATGTTGGTTCCCCAGAAAATTAGCAATGCAAAAAGTCAGCTTAGCAGTAGAATTTCAAATGAGCAAAAAGTTGATAATTTCTTCTTGTTGCAAAATTGACTCAAAAGTGTGTGCTGTAGGTAAATTCATAAATGCCGATTCCAGGAAAACCTCTCTAGGTCTGGGAGGTGTAGTTTTTGAGTTATAGATGTTAAAAACAGACAAACAGACACAGCTTTATATATATATATATATATATACATATATATATAATATACCATTCAACTGAGACTATATATATATATATATATATATATATATATATATATAATATACCATTCAACTGAGACTATATATATATATATATATATATATATATATAGATAGATAGATAGATAGATAGATAGATAGATAGTAGAATGTGGATTCGCTACACAAACTAGCTCATGTTTCTGCCCTCTCTGGGCCTAGCACTCTCTGAAATAAATCCATTACATATCAGAAGTGGCTCCATATTATTGATATATTATTATATTATGTTATACTGCTAGCCTGATCTGTACCACACATACTATATATATATAAATATATATATATATATATATATATATATATATATATATATATATACAAGGGCGAATCAGTAAGATTGAAGTGAGTTATAAAACAATCTTCTGGAAACAAGCTATGCAACTTGTTATATAAAATTGCTAACATTCAGCTAAAACCAGCCATATAACTAGGTATAAGATATTATTACCATCTATCTGAAACCAGTAAGATAATTAGTTATATATCATTGTTACCATTCAAATGTAACCTGTTACATAACCAGTTATATAACATTGCTACCAGTCAACTGAAATGAGTTTTATGATTAGTTATATAACATTGTAATTTACCATTCAACTGAGGCTAGTTATGTAACTAGTTAAACAACACTGTTACCATTTTATTGAAATGAGTTATGCAACTAGTTATATAAAACCATTCAACTCAAATATACATCAGACTAGTTCTGTGATTGTTCTGAATAGTAACAGTGTTATATAACTGATTATATAATATTTTTCAGTCACATAACTCTATTGAATGGTAACAATGTATCATAAATAGTTATATAACATTGTTACCATGCGAGTGTAACAAGTTATACAACTGGTTATATAACATTGCTAACATTCAACTAAAACCAGTGATATGACTAGGTATGTAACATTATTACCATCTATCTAAAGCTAATAATATAATCAGGCATATATCATTATTACCATTCAACTGGAACCTGTTATATAACCAATTATATAACATTGCTACTAGTCAACTGAAACGAGTTTAATGACTTGTTGTATATCATTGTAAGTTACCATTCAACTGAGACTATTTATGTAACTGATCTTACAACCTTGTTACCTTGTTATCATTTGATTGAAATATGTTATGCAACAAGTTATATAAAACCCTTCAACTCAAATATTGATTATACTAGTCAGTCATATAATTGGTTTGAGTAGTAACAATGTTATATAACTAATCATATAGTATGTTTCTGTTACGTAACTCAATTGAAGGGTAACAATGTTTCTCAAATAGTTATATAACATGGTTAGCATGCAAGTGGAACAAGTTATGCCTCTGATTATATAACATTGTTAGCATGCAAGTGGAACAAGTTATGCCACTGGATGTATAACATTGTTAGCATGTAAGTGAAACAAGTTATGCAACTGTTTACGTAACATTATTAGCATGGAAGTGGAACAAGTTATGCTACTGGTCATATAACATTGTTAGCATGCAAATTGAACAAGTTATGCTACTGGTTGTATAATATTGTTAGCATGTAAGTGAAACAAGTTATGCAACTGTTTACGTAACATTATTAGCATGC
>OY735226.1:25265242-25270242 GCA_963457665.1 Thysanoteuthis rhombus
ATATATATATATATATATATATATATATATATATATATATATATATGAATAGGAAAGTAGGTAGATAAACTCCACAATAACGGTTGAATAATTTTTTTTGAAAAGTGAAAAAAAAGGATAGCCAAACTTATTAGTTATGGTTTTAAGGTATGATAATTTTTGATAAGCCTTAACCGGTTTCAGTTTCCAGAAGGCTGATATGATTCTGTTCTCTGACATAACCCCCTCTACTGGACAATGTAAAGTAAAGTTCAGGTCATTTATAAATTAACCCTGATTCATGTACAAATGACCTGAATTTAACCCTCTCTACAGGACAATGGAAAGTAATGTCCAGAAAGAGTGTCACATCCAACTTCTGAAGACACATATGTATGATTACAACTAGCCTGAGAGTTGAAGACAGTTAAGGCTTATTAAAAATTATTGTCTTAAAATCATAACTAAAAAGTTTTCCTTTCTTTTGCTCTTTTTAAAAAAATATGTACATAAATATTTAATATTTAATGTTTAATGTATCGAGTGCCTTATGAAATAAACTCATCACACGTTGGATATTGTATTATATTATATCATATTGTATTCCTGATTTGTATTGTGTGTATATATATATATATATATATATATATATATATATATATATATATATATATATATATATATATATATTATCAAAACAACAAAAGATGAGAGAATGTAAATAAAAACATGGGAATGTTGTGTCCAATTAGTAAGAATTTCTGTTGTAGTTTTCTACACACATATGCTTGACTATTGATAGTCCTTATAAATTGAATAGACTCTTACAATAAGATCAATGACATTGAATTAGCAAAATAAACAACACACGTCTATTGTATATAAAAAATATAATAAAATACCATTAAATGGTCCATATAAATTAAGTAGACTCATACAACTCAATCCAGGACATCTAATTTATTATTTATTAAAATTTCTGTAACATAAAATCAAATATGATGATTTTAATACCTATCGATGGGTAAAAGTCAAACTAGATAAAATCTAATTACCCTGAATTAAATAATAAAGTTAAATACAGGTGGGGAGGTTGTATCGGATCAACACAACTAGGGAATTCTATGGTAAAATACATGTACTGCTGTAAAATCCCTGAAACAGGTCCTTGGCCAAACAGCTGATAATAATATTTAGTGTACAACATTGGGAGAAAATTTAAACAACAATAATAAATTTTAATAGTCGTGTATAACATGATATATATATTATTGTGTCATCCACAGACAGCTGTTTCAATGTATTACATCTCTTCAGTGTGGCTATAGACTTTCCATTATCCCATCCAGTACCGCAAGGCAGAATTGAAACCTTCACTTCGGACCCGCAGGTCGATATCCTACCTCTGGACTACGGGGAACTGGACAGTTAGTAGGGCTGGATTTAAGCGATACACTTGTTTTACACAGAAATCCCTCATCCACCAGAGTGCTCAATTCCTATGGAAGAGCATTGCATATATATATATATATAGAGAGAGAGAGAGAGAGAGAGACCGACAGACAGACAGACAGAGACAGAGAGAGAGAGAGTCAAGAAAGCTTTACAGCTTCAAGTACTAAAAATGTTAAAAAAATTTTTTTCAAAAATTCATGTCTTTTCAGTCACTTATTTCTTAATATCTGTTGATAGAATTTATGTAATTTTCTTCTTTTGATCAGAATTTGATATTATTGTACTATGTGTGAATTTTTCTTTTTAGGATCATCGGTTGTTTTCTATGTGACAGTTCCAGGGGATTTAAAAACTTAGCAGAGCGGATCAAACACCACCCCCTCTCCAGCTATATTCGTAATATATATAGCATGTCATATTACACATAGCTTATCATTTTATATAGGATATCATCATAATATATCATAGATGGATGTTATTTAGTACAACATATCATTTGACTGCTTGGAACACAGGGCTAACAGTACATGCATTTTACCATGGCATCTAGTTTTGTTGATCGGATACAGTAAACATGTTATATAAGACTGTCATCATTTTTGATGATACGGACTAGACTTGTTATTATTTCATATTATCAAATGATATAAACTACAGTAGGGAAATCCATAGATAGCACTAATCATGTTGTGCTAAGAGAAGTGTTTCCCTCGGGGCATTAAATTCAGAGCTTATGAATATCAGCTTACCAAGGAGGAATTTCTGTTCAAAACAACAACAGATCTGGTTAGTCACTCAGTAGAAACCATCACATGACCAATATCTTTTTACAACATGCCATGTTTGGGGGTAATCAATTAAAAATTCAGAAAAATGGGTGATCATTGAATAAGTTACATCTTTGTCATCACTAAAAAAGTATAAATTTTCAAAAAACAAACATTTATGCTGCCGGACATAAACTAAAGGATTAATTTAGCAAAGACTTTTATTGCAAATTGAACCTCCTCCTAAAAACCTATTTATAGGGGGAATTTTAAATAAACAAACAAAAATGTTTTTTCTAAATATAATAAGGATTAAATGTTGAAAATTTAAGCCTTATTGCTCCATTGGTAAGATCTGTACTCAAGATACATGCATACATACATACATACATACATACATACATACATACATACATACATACATACATACATACATATAATCATACATACATACATATATGCATACATATACATATAGTCAGTAGACCAGCTGGAACAACTTGAAAACTGAAGATACCTTCGTTGACAGTTTCTGAAATAGATCACAACTACAAGAGAAATGTCTGTTATTTGTAAAGGTCAACATAACCTGACAATTGCATGCTCATCAATTCATTCAAGACAAGAAATTATGTTCAACTTTGGATAAAAATAAGAAAATGCCCTTTCTTCTTATGGGCAAATATATAATGACCAGGCCTGTGCAAAGCTGGTAGTTGTCAGATAAAAAGTGTTGGCCCCACTTCGAAGTCCCCATTCAACATTTTGCGTGAGCATTTCTAGTAGCGATGGGCATCACTAACTGACTGAAAGACATACTGAAAAACTCCCACCTGAAAGTTAGACCATAGTTACGTGAGTTCTCTCCCTCCCCTTCTTCTACATAAGTCTGAAAGTGCAAGGGAGAGAATTCACATAAACTTTCAGGCTTGTTGTAATCTTGTAATTCATGTATTGGTGATGTGGTTACAAGTAATAGAACAGAATAAAAGAATTAAAGAAATTTACAAAAGGTAGTGGCAAGTAATTTTCTTCAAAACGTAGGTAAGACAATGGAGTATAGTGCTATAAGAAGCAGTAAATATAATAGTATTTGCCTCCTCCAAGGGGGAACTGACCCCATCACAATCGTAGGCCCATGCAAAATAGCCCATCTGCCCCCTTCTGTTCTGACCTAATTATGACCAAGTTGTTTTGAAAACAGGAATTTTTTTCTAAAAAATATGCATATACTTACTTGAAAGAATGGAATTATATATTTTCTTATGAATGACGAGAATAATTTGTACGGTTGTTGGTTTGTATAATCTGTATTTTGAGATCTGTTGCTTCCTTTGAATATAATAATCTTTTTATGAACAATTTCTAAGTACCAATTGGTTCATGATGAATTCTTTGACCAATCAGAAAGCAGTTAGTACTAACATTTGATTGTTCGTAATTATTACATTTTAATAGGCAGTATGCTATTTTGGCAGTGTTTTATGTATCCTGAAGGGAGAGGGGAAGATAAGTATACACATTCCATGCGTCTGGACACAGATTCAATAGAAGAGTCAGTATAATTTCTATTATATTTCTGACGGAAACATTTCTCAGTGTGTAACATTACTGTAGGTAATTCACTGTCAACTAGATAGCACCTGGGGAGTGCATGTCTCTGCCAATGTCATTGTCACCAAAAACCTGAATGAAAAATGGTTCACATATAGCTAGAATGTAGGGGAGGTAACCGTGAAACATTTCCTGGATCCGTCCCAAAACTTGGAGAATTATTCTCTTGCCAATGGCCCACCCATCCATAAAAATTTCATTGAGAGCTTTTGGAGGTGTTGAGTGAACAAACACGAGTGAGTACACAGCTTTTTCAAAAAAAGAAAAGAATGAAAAAAAATACTTCCTTGCCCTATGGTCCGCCCTTACATTTTCTCCATTGAAAATCATTGAGAACTTTTGGAGATATTGTGTAGACATGCAGTTATGATGCAGGATAGATAACTGTTAAAAAAAATTATTCCTTAGCCCCTGGCCCACCCTTCCAGAAAATTTCATTTGATTTGATATAGAATTTTAGGAGATGACAGATAGATTGACAAGAGAGAATATACGAGGTCTCTCCTCAAAGAAACCTAACTTCTAGAAAAGTACACAAATGAAACGTTCAAGAGTCCTCATGGGATATGTGGCAGTGACGTTGACCTTTGGTATGAAAAAAAAAACTGCATTGAGCTGTTACCGTTCATTTTTTAGCTACATTTATGTGAGTGAACATGTATCTTGTGTGCTTGGCTCTTTTTTTTTTCTCAAAGTTGAAAAATGAAGCATCATGAAGGTCACCATGTTTGTGTGAAATTTTGCTTCAAATGAGAAAAGACTTTCATGGAGACACTTCTTATTTCGCAGTATGAGAAGTGTCCCCCCAAAAGTGTATAGCCTATGTAATAAAAGGTATGACTTCAAGAAACTGTCAACCAAAACTGCCAGTATAAGTTTCTTCAGTATTCAAGTTGGTCCAGCTGGCTGGCTATATATTTAATACATATACAGGCTGTACCAATAGATCTAGAGGGCTGATATCATCAGCATTTACTCTTTAGTATGTCCATTTAAAAGAAAATTCTCCTGCATGATAGGCTTTTAGTGGGGGTTCGAATTTGCTATGTTCGTTGATGCCAAATTGATCTCTTAGTTTGTGTCCAGCAGCATTACACGTTTGTTTAAGAATTCTATCTTTTTTAGTGATCATTATCCAACAAATGATGAGACGAGTAACTTATCCATTAGTCACTCCTTTTTCAA
>OY735226.1:25992742-26147742 GCA_963457665.1 Thysanoteuthis rhombus
CTTCTACTGATTTCTGGAGCCAATCAGCGGAAGTTAGTATAACTTCAATATACACCTTCTAGTCCAGGAGGTGCGCTGCATCCTTTTGTCTTTTCTGCAGGCATCAGGGTAAACACGACAGGGCAACAGGAGTGCTACCCGAAGGATTGATCCATAATAAATGGATTTCAGGGATTTTCCCTATTATTCCCTCAAGATGACGCAGGGTATTTATTTTCTATATCTACAGATGTAAGACACACCAAAACCATTTTTCAATTGGTTAGAAGCCTGGAATAATCTGGATCGCTGGGCCTTTGTCACAGACACCTGTTTCTATCCATAAATCTATCCCTTTTAATGCAATAGGGAAGTATTGGCTACGGGGAAAGGGGATCTCAGTCACCATCCAGAAGTATTTATTTTGCATATCCATAAATATAAAATACGACGGTATTTTTTATATTGATAGTTTAAAAAAAAACAAAAAAAAACCCCAAAAAACAAACGAATAAACAAACAAACAAACAAAAAACAAAAAAACAAAAACAAGCAAACAGACTAACTTCATCGTACTTTACTGCATATATCACAGTGTACCCCTGACCCTAACCCACTGGGACAATGGGCAGGTACTGATAGCTACCATATTTTAGGCTGTTTTCGCCTTAAGACCTTGAGCAATGCAGTTGTAAAGTTGCTTCTTACTCTGTCTCAATGGTTCTGGAATAGTATTGTATGATGGCATACTAAGGAACATATTTCACTTATGTAGCACATCAGCTGTAAAAAAATGAAATGCATTAGACAGAAACATTTCAGTTGTCAATGTACGAAACTTTTATCTCAGCATACTGATATAAGTACTCATCAACCCTTTTTCCTTCCTTCTGTTGGTAAAAAGATTTTAGATCTCCCGCAAAATCTACTGAGCCCCCACCCACCACCGCCAGATTGGCATCTATGTGATAGAAGTGTGATATACATAGTCTCTGTAAAGACTAATCAAAGGCTCAATATTCAAGAACCAGATCATCCCAATAATCCTAAAAAGAAGAGTATACAACCAATGTATTCTCCCGATAGTCACTAGAGCTGAAACATGGAACCTAACCAAGAGACAGACCGGCAAACTGAGAAGTATGCAACGTACGCATGAGAGAATCATTCTCAACCTTACATGGAGATATCACAAGACAGTACAGTATATAAGGAAGAAAACAGGTGTCTGCGACATCATAGAAACTATTAAAAATCTTAAATTGCAATGGGCAGGCCATGTTGCAAGAATGAAAGACAACCGATGGACATCACGTCTCACAACATGGATCCCCAGAGATCACATGAGAAACTGAGGCCGACAGAACACAAGAATAAGAGATGAACTAGACAGATTCGGGAAATACTGGCTCCGCAACGCCCATGATAGAGATTGCAGCGAATCCTAGGGAAGGTCTATGTCCAATGACAGACGTTTAAAAAACTGATGATGATGATGACATGTTTACATACTTGGTCAAGTTTACTCAGCACATTAGAGAGATCGTTGCGGTGCAATATCTATCTATAATCTTATTCATGTATGTTTTACGGCAAGAAAAACACATAAGTACTATACTATACTGATTGACCCTAAATATCAATAATTCAAATTACAGTGTATTAATTGAATGAACTTGTTATCGATCAGGAGAATTCCCTTTATCAACACTTTCTTCTTTACCTAGACCGAGAGTATATACCTGTCTAATATTCCTGGAGACTCCGACATCACATCGGAGAGTTCTCTTATTTTTTGACTGTTTGAGACACGTGACGGGCGTCCCCTGGCCCTCTGCGCCATGGGCGACTGGCCGTGATGCCGGTACGTTAGGTCAGCTTGGTGCTGCGATACACAATTTGAGCACCTCGGAATGCTGACGTGTGTTTTCTCGAGTGTCCGTGTAGGCGGCGCGTGCTGGCTGAATCCAACTAATCTCTGCCACCAACGAACGGACTATTAAAATAGAGGGAAAAAAAGGTGTTGATATTTAATTACTGAAAGTTTAGATAAGAGATTGCGCTTGGGTTTTATCTCTCCTCCAGTTTCTTACTGTAGCCGGCAAATATATTTTATTGTTGAACAAAGAACAAGCCTGAAAGTCAGACCATTGACGTGCTAGGTATTATCTTGTGTGAAGATCTAGCAAGGGAATTATTGCCTGCTTTATTTTCAAGTTTACAGCTAAAATTGAGTCAAAAACATCTCAAACACCCAGAAACATCTAGATTATATATATATATATATATATATATATATATATATATATATATATATATATATATATATATATATATATATATATATATATATATATATATGTTCTAGGAAATGTATTATTAATGAACTAAATCTGACTTTAATCTTCAAGATATGTTTGATTAGAATATCACTTGATTCATTTAAAACAATACTTTATTACTATAAATTGAATTAAAATATTCCTTTATTAAATATCCCCATAATAGCAACTTCTGACAGCTAGATACGTCTAGATTTTGATGAAGAATATTTAAATTAGCAACATAGGGCGAGAGATGTAACTCAGTAACATCTAAATTGACAACACTGAGCTAGGCACATAACTAGAATTTCGGTGTGTCAGTCAAATGACTGCTATTAATATTAGAAATGCTAGGGCATCTAAAAATACAAGTAAATCTGTGGATACTTACTGGACTTAGCTCAGTCTTTTTGACAGACAATCTTCCTAAAAGCCGAACGGTATAAACAGAATTTTATCGAAAGGATCCAATCGTTTTTCTATCACTTGTATTTACATTATTTATTTGTGTATTTACATTATTTCAAATTTAAAAAAAAGATCGAAAGACACACATTACAAAAAGATATTTAAAAAATTGCTGATTACACATACATTCAAACGTAACAATATATGTTGAAAGAGGTTTAACTCAATCTGGATTCAGGTTCGTACCCATTGCATTGTATAAACGTTTCTTAAAATTGGAAACAACGTTGCTTGAGAAAGGAATGGATGCTTGAATGAGGGTAACGTATGATGCAATAATTTTAACTTCTAAATACTGTTGTCGCTGAGTACAGTGTTGCTACGCGAGGATATTGTAGAATAGAATATTTACGTACGCATAAATTCTAGCCCCTATCATTTATGAAAGACCCAGTATTTACCAAACTCACTTTTGTATGGCACAAGGTCACAATAGCGAGGCATCCAGTGAGAATCAAGCTCACTACACCAGCAATGATCCATTGAAATATCTTTATAATCGTCAGGCAACTAGTATGAATTAGGTTTAGTTTGGCACAAGACTATAGTTGAAGGTGGAACTCAGACACCATTAAGGGTCTGTTGGGTTATCTCGCTAAAAATCGATCTATGGTGGGTGGCTAAATCTAGTACAGAGACACAATTGTAAGGCACCCAATGGGAATTAACTGCAATGGTCTGCGCGACCATCTTTGTGGTCATCTTTGGCCACTGTCAGGTTCTGGAAATACTAGCGCTCCGATACCCATGATAGAGAGGTCTGGTGATGTCCAATGACGGACGCTAAAAGGCTGTAGTTGATGATGATAATGACGTTGATGAAAGGGCAGATCCCCTGTGTAGTTAGTAATGTTAGCTTTGTCTGCCCCAGGGTCACAATGGTGAAGTATTGAGTAAGGATCAAACTTACTACCATGGTTTGTTAGATTATCCAACAACTGGTCTATATTTGAAAGAAAAAAGCAGGGTTGAGAAGAAGAAGAAGAAGAAGAAGAAGAAGAAGAAGAAGAAGAAGAAGAAGAAGAAGGAGGAGAAGAAGAGGACAGAGAAGAAGATCGTATAAAAACAGAATGTTAAAAGATGAAAAAGAAGAAAAGGAAGAAGCAAAAGAAGAGGAAGGGGGTAAGAAGAAGATAAAAGCGATAAAAAAAATTAGAAGATTTAAAGAAGAAAAAGAAGGAAAAAGGGAAGAGAAAGAAGACAAAAAAGCAGAAAAATGAGGTTGAAAAGGTGTAAGAAGGAGAAAGAGATTGGAAAAAAGTTAGAGATTAAAAGAATGCGACCAAAAAGAAGAAAAAAAAAGAAAGTAACAAGAATGTAGAGGAAAAGAGCGAAAAAATAAGGGGAGGACGAAGGAATAATTCAGTCCTTTAGATAGAAGTCAAGTTTTCACATCTTGTTTCTACAGACGACAAACGGACTGACAGGCCCGCGAAGTAGGCAACGAATATGTCAAGGATTTTTTTTCACCATTGTTCAGGACGTGACGCAGTGTCAGTTAGCCTTCCTTTTATTTTAACTCATTTTATTTTATTTGTTTGGGGAAGGCAATGGCTCTCAAATCCCTAAACAAATTCTTGCAGCACTTGGCCCAATCCACAAATGAAATCGAAAAGTTACGCCGCCTGCTCTTTCTTTTGCTTTACGCTGGTATCCATTACCTCCGCCATTTTATTATTTTAACAACTCTTACAATTCGGGATCCCACGGTTAATAACTTTCTCGGAGTTCGGGAGGCAGGTTTTGGCGTTTGCTGTGGCTTTTTACTGTTTTCCTTTCACTTAAAAAAATTCATTTCACTTTTTGTGTTTTTGCCAGGATATTTTGGGCACTATTTTCAATCTTTTATGGCAATCACTACATTACCTCTTATTTAGATTAAATTCTTTTTCATTTTCTTCTTCTTTGTTATTGTCTTCTTCCTCCTCTTCTTTCTTCTTGTTCTCCTTCTTGTTCTTCTTTCATTTTTTTCCTATCCTGAAACGATTTTTCTTTTATTCCTTCCCTTTCCTTCTAAGGTCTATTTTTTCTCTTTCCTCCTCTCATCTTTTTTAATCTTTCCCCATTCGTATAACCTTCATCTTTTGCTTCTTCTGATGGTTTTATCTCTTTCCAATCTTTCTTTTGCTCCTTTTCTTCTTCAGCCTACTCTTTCTTCTTTTGACCTTTTTTCACCTATTCTTTTCCCCCTCCTCCTTTGCTTCCATCTGTTCCTCAGTCTCATTTAACCTTCTTCTTCTTCTTCTTCTTCTTCTTCTTCTTCTTCTTCTTCTTCTTCTTCTTCTTCTTCTTCTTCTTCTTCTTCTCTTCCTCCTTCTTCTATTGACCTTTTTCTTCTTCTTCGTCTTCTTGTATTTCATCTTCTTCTTTTGACCTTTCTCCTCTTCGTATTCTTCCTCTTCTCCTTTTTCTTCTGACCTTCCTCCTCCTCTTGCTCCCCTTCATATAATTCTCTCCCCCTCCCCGATTTGACTATTTTCCTCATTTTATTCTGACATTAGTCCTTCACTCACTCTTCTTCTTCTTCTTCTTCTTCTTCTTCTTCTTCTTCTTCTTCTTCTTCTTCTTCTTCTTCTTCTTCTTCTTCTTCTTCTTCTTCTTCTTCTTCTTTTTCTTCTTCTTCTTCCACCGTTATTTTCGTCTTTTATTCGAGGGCTGAGAAAAGGGCATTTTGTCAATTGTGTCCCATTGAGTGCACCGAAGGGGGCGGGGTGCCGTTTTAGCCCGTACCTCACGGAGGCAAAGTGACGAGTAGTGGTGGGAGGTAACTTGACGCTCACATTTCACTTTTATTTGGCAGACCCCACCCCCGTTCCAACACTTTACCCCCCAAAAAGTCACAGCAGTCAGTGAACACCAACAATAAAAAATGTCCCTTGTCGATTCTCCTTCACCGCCATCATTCCTATCTTTTCTTGTTGCCTTCATCTTCCGATTTCTTATTCATTCCTCTTTCACCTTTTATCATTCTTTTTCTTCTTCTTTTTCTTCTTCTTCTTCTTCTTCTTCTTCTTCTTCTTCTTCTTCTTCTTCATCTTCTTCTTCTTCTTTTCTTTTATTTCTTATCCTTCTCATTCCTTCCCGCTTCATTCTCTCCCTCTCTTCTCTATTTTCTTTTTTCCTCATCCAAACACCATCCTTGCCAACCCGCCCATCTTCAGTATCCAATTTGTCTTCTCTCACTTGTATGGAGGTGCAGGTGGCAGAGCGGGTATCTGTACGGCGAATGGACTCAGTGATCCGTGTTCAAACTCTAATAAGACAGTGTACAATTAACACTAATATCATTGGGAAATACAGAATTGTCTCCTTCCCCCAGCTATAGATAAAGTAGTGTGGGATGAAGTGAGTGACGCCACTTCAGGTGCTTGTCGCTTTCAAGTCTAGTTTACACATCGTAAACGGGTTGAGTACGAAGTAATGTTGCATATGGAGCCAAAGTAGGGACAGCTGAAGCCATGACCAGCGTAAAGGCGCCGCTTTTGCTTCCTGTTTATAATATTCACCGAGCTTAGTTGACAGAAGTCCCCAAAAGTGATGCACTTAATGAGGATCGAACTCTCTATGCTAGCAGTAATTTGTTCGTAACCTTAGCTGTACAGGAGGCGTCATGTGTATTTAGTAATCTCAACACAGATCCACAATAGCGAGATAGAAAACGAACTCATAACAGTAGTGTTAGCATTAGATAACTAGTTTGTTAACTATTGCTTCACGGCGAGGTATTGCTTATTTACTTAATTTAACTTATTCTAGTAGAATAACCACACGTTTAAGTCACCCAGTAAGCATTAGACTCACTATATCAGAAATTGTCAGTCAGACTATTTTGGAGGTCATCGATCCAAGGAGAGTCATTTTTTTTATTCATTTAGCTTAGCATAGTTTGGCACAAGACCATCGAAGGTGGCGCATTCTCTGTTCTCAATTTTTCTCTTTATCTATTACTATCTATTCTTACCGACCTCTCTTCTCTTGTTTCTTATTCGTCCCCTTTCTTTTGATTTTCTGTATCCTAGCTACTGGATACATCTTAGGTACAGGACACCAAGTACCAGGGGTACCTATCATGTGTCTGGGGTATTGGGACTTGTAGTGATCCCAATAAGATAAAATAATGTATATATATGTGAAAAGATTTTTATCAAAATAAATATATAACTAAATAAGATATCTCATAATTAGAAATATCTGAGAATTCCCGGAAAAAGGCCAAAAGTTCTAAGAGAACAAAACCCTCTATTCATTCGGGGGATGCCAAGAAATAATTGGACAGTCCTGAAATATCTCTTCGACAAACAACAGGCGTATATAACAATGCAAAGGCTCAATTACAAGTTAAGTACCTTGATTACAGTTTTTATTTCACACCTTGAAAAGACTTATCATTCACTATAGCAAATCATTTCTCCTATAAGTTTATAATCCCTGTACATCAAGAAATAGTGTAGCGTTTTACATGAGAAAACTTCGTCGTTTATTTCTCTGTGATTTGTATCTCTTAACTTACAAGCCTTTTTTCCCCTACTTAGCTGAATGATTCATACACGCTCCCTTTTCAGTAGTGGTGAGAACGCACTCAATTCCATCTTCGGGAACCTTTTGATCATCATCATCATCATCATCATCATCATCATCATCATCATCATCATCATCATCATCAAATGAGATGTATGGAAACCTACATAGGCTTGCCTAAAACAAATAAAAAACAAATATGGGAAAATGGATTGATTAAACATAATAGAAACAGCCAAAATAAGAAAAGAAACCTAATGTGAAGTCAGATTTTTGAGGAGTACCTGAAAGTTAGATACTTTCTGTTATATTCATCACATGATGATCTGGAACGTTGATGCTGTGTCGGACTCTGAATTGTTTTCCTTTACTTGATTATTGTAATAAACTTTTCATTCCTATTCATTTATTTTTTCTTACTGTAAAACGTAAGTAAATGAATAAGACAATAATATACTTTAAAGGAGCACCGGAATCTAGCTTACCCGAGGCACCACGGACCCTACAGGCCGGCCCTGTGCCTCCTCCATCTTCCTCGTCTCTTCCCTTCTTCTCACAATCTGCTTCAAATGCACTTTATATTCTTTCCATTCTTGACTCACTATTCCGCCATGCTTTTTAGATCAAGTCACATTTGCAACAGGAAATTTAATTCTAATTTCGAAATGCCCTCAGCCTAGCTTTAATACATTAGAACACTGATATTTTTTAACTTTCACCATTTTATCACTCTTAAGTCACTTAAGTATTTTATTGCTCTTTTAGCCTTCATGCTTGCTAGGTTTCTAAACTTATACAACATTAATGAGTCATTTAAACATGTCTTCACTGTTCAAAGAGTTTTCAGATGATTGAATTCCTTGTTATTTGTATTTTTAAGACGACTTCTCGGACGATCCATTCTACGGCCTTTTTCAGGTACAATATCCGAATGTGAATGTGGTAAACAGATTTTCCACAATGGCAGCATCTCTATAACATTGGATTCGGGTGATATCTTTTTCTCTCCTTGTTAGGCCTGAATTCCAATACCCTATCCCCGTTGAGTTGCAGAGGCTACATCGGACTGAGCTCTGCACTTGCCTGACTTATGCACTCGATGGACATATTGGCATGGGCTGCCTCCTCGAGTTTTCGCAATTTCCGACTGACAAAGTGAAAAGATCTGGGATGGTTGGCTGTATCTGGAGAGAGAGAAAAGCAAACACTATTCTTTCTAAGAATAAGTCCGGGTTATTCAGAGGGTAAACTGAGAGAAATCAAGAAGTTTGACCACATCAACAAGTCAACTGAGATTATAAACGTCCGAAAGAAAACTCTTTGAATGTTAACTGATAAATCCCTTTTTCTTAAACTTTTGGTGAGAAGTGACCGAAAGACTTTGCTTAGGGTGACCATGAAAAAAGAAAAAAAAAACATGGTGGATTTATCCACCTCTCCACCAGGGGTGAATGCGACACAAGGTCAAGTTCTATCAAATGGTCCCGTTCCATCGACACTTTTTCGGGATGCTTCAGTCAGACAATGATTTTGACGCTACCCTCTCAAGTGGGAGGTGCTGCTAGGTGGGACAGTCAATCTACAACTGGGCCCATCACTTTAGGGCCCTAGACTCATTAGAACTTGGATAAGATGGCCCCTTCTTAGACATCATTTAGGTTTTTGAAATGTCTATCTTTCAAAAACGTAGTGTCTTATTGCTATTGATTCGAATCAGAACAGTTGATAATCTCTGATCAAAAAAAATTGTACACTTTTTGAAAAAAGCATGGGATTTCTAATATAGTTAGCACATACCACAATATTTATTTTCAGATGTTGAGGGAAGTCAGAGCTGAGGACTGTGAGATGTCAGATTCAAGATGGCCGCCAGTCCACCATGTCTAATGTTTAAACGTGTTTAATATAGGAATCAAACAGTATAGAAAAACTAAAAGTTACTCGGCGTTTTTTTTGTATCAGGCGTGCTCAATAACATAATCTACCATACCCTGACCACTTTAAAGGTTACCGAATTTCAGCTTACCCAGGGCATCAGGAATCCTCATCTGACTCTTCTCTTGTTTTACTTAATTTATCATCTTTTCTCTTTAGGAAATTTTTGTGTCATTTCTCTAGAAAGAAAAAAAAAAGTCAGAGGGAAAAAGTCCTGGGAAGAAAGTCATAATGTACGGTAATGTGCACTGGGGGGAAAAGGTCAGAGGGAAAATGCCAACTTTGGTTCTTAGTGAGGGAAAAGCCATTTTGAAAAAATTCGATTATCACTTTTTCCTATGATCATTTTACTACAATAAAAAAATCTGACGTCTTATTTCTTGGCGAAATATTGGTTAAAACAATCAACTTAAACGCAGTATACCTCAGCTTTGAAAAAAAAAACATAGTAACCTCCAGAATCTATAGAGGGGATGGTTGAAATGCTTGGAAACTTTAACTCAGTCGGAGAGAGGCCTTGTGGGTAAGCTAGGTGAGGAGTTTTGAAGCGTAATTCTTACAAATTCAATGAGATCATTTGTGCCACACACGGTCACGCTTTGTCACAGAAAAGAATTTTTTTGTTTTTTTCAACGGACTAATATTGGACATGAACGCTGCAGTTCACCGTGCATTTTATCGGTATCCTGGAATACTTCTTCGCTGTGATGGTTTCGTCAGGATCCAAGTTGTAGTTGATGAGCCCACCTGCCGATCACCAAACTGTGACCAGAATCTCTTTTTGATGCATGTTTGGTTTTGAAGCTTCACTCCTGTCTAGCCACTGCGTAGAAGGCTGTCGATTGTTGTACAGAATCCATTTTTGTCACGTGTCACAAATGCGATCCAGTAATGAATCGTTTTTGTCGCACGAAAGAAGCACTGGGCCAACTTCGTCACGCCGAATTCTTTGATCTTTATTCAGCTCATGTAGCATCCATTTATGGAGGTTTTTTTTTTACTTTTCTTATTCAACTACAGCTAGAAAACAACTCATTCTAGCAAGCAGATTTCAATTTTTACTCTAGTTCAGTAAATGTTATCTTGGCGTAATGGTTTCCATACGTGACTATCAGCCAACTTAATTCAGATTCGAATCACACCAGATCTTCGTCGTTATTTTTTATGAATCGGTTTTGTTTAGCGTGACTCTTTGGGCTGTACAAATAAACAAACCAACAGACAATATTGCTCTTTATATGATAAGATTATTTAGATTTCGATAAGATTTTTTTTTTAATACTGATTTCGTTTACCAGGAAGAGTCTCTATTTTCAAATAGCGGTTAAAAGGTAATAAAATTGTTACTCTTGAATGGAAGCATCCACGGTCATGGACAGAGAACCAAGAAAACATTGTTAACTGGTCAAGTTGATGCCATTTTGTAAATAAATGTTTTTATTGCATAACCATCTCCAAAAAGAAAATGCATGCCTAAAACGACATTTATTCTTCTGTCATATTTAAAAATAATAATTTTGAAATAATTAGGTAAAAACGAATTTCTTTTTCGATATGAGAAAAACGTTAGTTTTATTCATGAAAAATCAGAGATTGATTAGAGATCAGAGTTTGATCAAAGATCAGAGATCAATTAAAATGGTTAAATGTAATATAATAATATAAAAGACAGATCAATAATATTAATGAAACAGGTACAGGTATATTAATTGAGCAAATTCAAATATCATATCCAGTTAAACCAATAGCATACGCTTCACACAGCTTCTGTACTGAAACATCGCTGTAGTGTTCAGTGTGGACCATTCAGCACTTTTCGCGTCACTTGCATCGGCAGCGCAAAAATTCAACTTTAGCACTATTTTTAGCCCATTTCCAGCACTATTTTTCATTTCAACGATTTTTGCAAATATTTAGTCATTTTCTAGACAATTCTAGCCATTTCGAGTTATTACAAAAGACCAGGAAAAAGCTAACAGTATTTTCTTAGAGCGTTTTGACGTTTTTGATGCTTTTCCGCGTTCGATTTAACGTGAAAAATCTTTTCCGATTGGCAACACTGGTCAAGTTTTCTCACTACTTTTCTCTTTTTTGCATCGATATAGGATTTACGTTTCACACCACCGCTGACACCCACACATTGCTTGGATGTCATTACTTGGAGTAATGGAGCAGTAACAACCACCGCAGCATAAACAATCAGAAGATGTCTCTACACACAACGCCACCTGTGGCCACTAGACTAGAGTGAGAGCCGCAAGAAACGCAAGTGTCCGCTCGTAATTTTGTCTGGATTTTGTAGTGTGCCAGTATTATATTCACTCTATCAGTTCACACACCAAGTGCTTCATGGAAATGTTGGCAGCTGCTTACTTCCTATTTATGCTTTCAGTACGAGTGGATGAAAGTTTCCATGTATCCGTTTAATAAACTCAACCTGTGATACGATTGCTAGTTTTTTCTTCTGTTACACCTTGGTTTACTGATCGCCGTACCTTTTCAGTGTGCCAAGCCATGACGACAATGTTTTGATAAACTTACCTGTCGGGGTCAAATGCTGATTTACAACCCCCTCGTACAAGGGGAAAAAAGATTTATTGTGCACCTGTTCTTGCAAGAATAGGTACGGGGCTAAAAATCGGCGCAGAAGTAGAGTGTCTTGGCTTCTCTTTAAAGAGAACCTTATTGGTAGTGGCGGATTAACCATTAGATTTAGAGGCTTGGGCCTAGGGGCCCGTAAGGGAGAGGACCGAGAGAAAAATGGTTTTAATTGAGTGTACAGGTGAGTATTTTGGATGATATTTAAGTATTTTTGCATATATTTTACCCCCTCCAACTTTGCCAGGAGAGGTGTACGTATTCACTTGCGTCTGTCTGTCTGTCTGTCTGTCTGTCTGTTCATTTGTTTGTTTGTCCTCACAATATTCGAAGAGAATTTCGATGAAATTTTGTTGAAGTTTAGGTAATGGACAGCGGAGGAAGTGATCCAGTTGTTGGTTGGATCCAGGATCTTTTTCGATTAGGAGATATTTTATCATTTTCAAAAAAAAATTATACATCTGTGTATTCACAAATATTTGTCCATGAAATATCTCCAAAAGTTCTTTACGAAGCGAAAAAACTTCGGTATAGAGAGATTTGACTTCTAGTGCAGCTGTAAGGATATGCCCCTTCAAGTAGTCGAACTTACCGTAGGGGGATGAAACAGAGAAAGGAGTTGGAGGGGAGACGCAGGGTCCTAGGACGAAAGGAAGAACGGCTAAGAGAATTAAGAAACCAGAATCCAACTAGAGGAAAAAGCCGATTCGTTGTTTTGAAAGTCTATTCAGGTGCTTCGATAAAAGGAACATTTCATCTAGAATGAACTGCTTGGTTTTATGCATTTTCGTGTTGCGTCAGGTATTTCTTCCGATTCGATGAACTCTTTCAGCTGCCCACTTGTGCAACCCGAATAACTGCCCGAAAAGCCCTCCACGCAGGCAACGAGTATCAGATTGAATTTCGATAAGTTGAACACAAATAATGAAGCTAACACGTTTCAATAATCCGTCACAGCTTATAGGTATATACAAGCTTTTTTGTTCGATATTATATTATTATCTCAGGTATTGTTGATTTTATCTCAGTTTGTCTCAACAATGACTGCACCAAAAACCAGTGACGTTTTGCACGAAGAGTGTTGCCAATTTAGTGCTCTCTGTGCTATATCTAGCGTGTCCCTTTTTTAGTAGGGCAATTTAGCGCTATTTTTAGCCAATTTTTTTCCATCAATTTTAACTGATTTTTAATGTAGCCATTTTTAGCCATTCAAATGGCTATATAAGGGCTAACATTTTTTTTCTTGTTTTTTGAGTGTTTGGGCGTTGTTTAAAGGCTTTTTCGAGGTCAATGTAGCACGACAATTTTTTTTTGTGTGGGCAACGGTGTGCAAAAACTGATGACTTATTCACTCTCGGAACTCAGGTCGACTTATTACAGGAAATTGAAAAGTTTCAAAAGAGTTGAAATGGGATCCTTAGTTTTGAAGTAATATTGTATGGAGAAATGAATTCTGTTTGGTGAACCTTCTAGATTTTAATGAAACAAGGGAGTTTGACCCTTGGACTGCCAAGCTTGTTTGATTTAAGATTAATGTAACCTTACCTTTTTCACAAGTGATAGCCACGAAAAAAAACCCAGAACATTTAGCATTCTAAATAGCCCTGTAAACATGAAATTTCCATTTAAAGTTCATGTGTCTTAGGAGAACTTGGGTGTTCAGGCGGGAAGCATGATTTGACCGTAAGCCAAATACTATTATGAACGTAAACCTGGTTTTTGGTATGAAACAGTATATCAAAAAATAATATTCGAGGTCATCAATGTAAACCATACGTGCCGAGAACATGGAGATTCCAATTCCAGGACAGCACCTCGCCTTCGCCTTTGCAGTACTAGCGGTAGGAGAAGGCAAATTTGCCTATACCCAAAGGTACACATGCAGGGCCTCCTTAAACGAGACTTTGTGTCGAATTCGTCTTCATATGGACGTGAATAATTCTAACAAGATCTGAGGTCGTAGGGATCATGGCTGGGTGCCTGCAATAGTGCAACGGTTTGTAAACTCGTCTCGTGTACCAATTCTTCAACATATTCGTTAGTTTTAGTTTCATTTATTTTAGTAGATGAAGTTTTATTAATCATTTTTATTTATTTTCGCTACTATTTACTTTCGTTATTCTGATCCACACTGTTAATCTTTTCACTCACTGCTGAAGAGTGACCAGCCTGGGTTTAGTTGCGATAAAAAGCAACAACTATTAAGCTGAAGGTTAACAATAGCAAAAATAAATAATAATGATATTTGTTAGTTGTCATACTGCTGTTAGCCGAAGCTACACTCCGTAAATCCTAGTTATAATGCTTATAAAGTAAGTATATGTAATCAAAACCAAAACTGTTTCTGATGTATCATGTGCGGTGTTGATATGTAATGGCTGCTGCTGATATGTGATTAAACCATGTCCAGGCGTTTCATTCACGAACGTTTCATCTACCCGAACAGACGTTTCGTCGAATCTTTGAAAATGTATGAATTACCCGTCGGACGTTATGTAGAACGGGCATTTGGGTTTTACTTATATATCTATAGGTTTATTTTCTTAGGTTATTTATATTACATATAGTAAAAACATTATTCATATGTTGATTAGGAGAAAAATTTTTACGTTATTTTTTTCAATTTTTTGGTTTAACTATGAACTCTTTATATTCATTGTTACAAAATGATCATATTTCATTTGCTAAAAATGAACCCTATCGAATGTTGATTATTTTGAATGAAAATTAAGTATTAATTGAACGACCATAGCCACCAAAGAAGGCGAGTGGTTTTATCTTTTTTAATACGTGCGTGTGTTTGTGTGGTTGAGTTTCAATGCTTCTGGACAAACAGTTTTGTCCACAGACCTGAAAATTAGCATCAGCACTCTAATACACTCCATCCAAAAATGTTGCATTTGATTTCAGGAAAAAATGTCTTTTTTTTTTTACCCTTTTTGGAGTCATTTTTGATGGGTCTGTTAATAACTTCTAGATTTCCAAGAATGTTTCTAGATGTTTTCCAGTTGAAAACGCCACTGATATTATAAATAAAATTCATCCTGACCATATTAATTCTCCGATGGAATTTTTTTTTATATGAGTTCAAATTTTGACAATAGGGTTGTTCAATTTAATTACAATTTAATTACCTTACTATGCAAGTAACAAATTTATGTGTTTTAATATTTATTTGCATTTTTCAAGTGTAGGGCTCCTTCAAAAACATGCCACGGGCCCTGCACGAGCTTAGTTCAGTCCTGGATATTAGTTCGAATTCTACCAATCGATGTAAGAAAAACAAAAGTAAAACTGTTCTCTTCGAATCGGGCCCCCAACCTTTTCAAGATCATTCCCTATTTTTTGTCAATAAGATTACTAGTTTCCTCCCTTTCTATTTAAGTTGTTTGCAACAAAAAATGACATGAAATAATAATTTCATTTTGCATATAATTAGACAGCTCTATGATAAGAATTAGTTTAATTCCATTATCCTACAGCTGCTGCTATGTATTCATTATTCAAAGAAAGCGAGCGAAAATAATTAGGGACATATCATTTACCACGAATTTTATACTTACCTTATAGCCCAATCCCCTACCCGTCCCCTGGTCCACATGAATCTTCCTTTGATGGAAATTTCCCCCCATTTGGGAACCACAACTTTAGAGGAAGCAGTTCTATTACAGATTTCACGTCTCTAATCCGGCACTCTGTTGTCCGGTAATTCCAATGGTCTGGCACTTTTTGAATCTACTACCATTAGTTGGCATCAGCCTCTAGAGATCTTCAGTTTGGTTTCAAATGCGGTTTTAATCGTGATATAGAAGTTTATCAACCAATTCGTTACACCAAATGTGTAAGCGAACGGGCTCTATTTTTCATTTGGGACATTTTCCTGACCGTACCTGAGTGTGTCCCCAGTGAAAAGGTAGAGCCCTAAAAAACTAACCACAACTTGGAACCCGTTTGAAGAACTCTGAATTCGCCCACATTCGATGTTCATTTTAACAGAAAACTGGACGTGTACTTATTATTTTCTCTCTCTGAATCTTATAGGTAATTTTTATACTACCAATTAAAAGAATAAGCAAACATAAATAATTCTAATTTATCATGATATAATTCATATCATAAAGATATATCATAAATATATCGTTCTATTTTTCACACTCTAAGAAAAATAGTTAAAATCGATATATTGCTAAAACCATTTTCTGTCATTTTCCGTTGACAGGCAATGAACAAGTCTCAAAGCACAAATGTATAATTGCTTTTTTACTAGTTGTACTTTCTCTTACTATTATTGCTTTCATCATAAAAAAATCTTTGTTGATACACTCATCGACCGCTAGAGAAATAGTTTTTGATGAAACTTGAAGTCGCGTCCCACACAATGGTGACCTGTTTTTTGATGGACGACACCTCTATCACTTCGGTTACAAAAACGTAGGTGGAGTACAAATTTGTAGTCATTATGTCAACAACTCCTCTCTCCGCCATCTTTGTTTTGCTACCGAGTCATAATGGATTTATTGGCTCAATTTGGAGACTTCACCAATAGTGATTCATTTGATAATACAATCCTTGTTTTGATTAATTTGGTAAAAAGAGATTGTGATACGATTTCTTCATTAACTTCTGTTTAGTGGTTAAATGGGTCTGAATTGTACATTTCATAACTGCAAAAATAAAGATAAAAAGCTGGAAATAAGCATAGCCTCGAAAAAAAACGAACGAATGATTTTCCATTAGATTCAAGAAATTACAGGGAATTAAAAAAGTAAATCAAGTTACGATTTGGGTTGTAATGAACTTATTTTCCGTATGTATTTTTAAAAAAAGAAGTAAATTAAAATTCGTATTGGAAATGAAAGGTCGGTTAATTTCAAAATCAAGAACCAAACAAAAAGTTTATAAATAAATTTTTTTAGTGTTAAGATATATCAAAAATGATTTACGCCATTCAAACAAATATTGCGAATTTCGGCCGCTTTACCGAAAATTGAATCAAAACAAGAATGCCACAATCAAAATGTGATGTAATTCAATCAAAACAAGGGTGAAGTGTAGAATTCAGACCCCGTTTAACAACATAAAAAGAATATTGTGGAGAAATAGTATCACAAAATTTTAAAAACTTCAATCAAAACAAGAATCATGTCATTAGATAAATTACAAATTGTCTCTTGGAGGCCATTGCCCTGACACCATTCAGCCGTCTACTTCAAGAACCCACGTGTTTTAAATATCAGTGCAACATTTAAGGCAAAAGTTTCCAAGCTTATCTCAATTGCCATTATATTCTTCATCGTTTGAGATACGAATATTTATTTGCTTGTGTGTGTTTTGTTCCGTTGCAGGTGAATACTTATAGAAACCTCATGTTACATCTGACCTTTAAGGACAAAAGCCCGAGTCAGACTTTGGTCCGAATATTCATTTGGATAAAAGAAAAAAAATATATATATAAATCACTCAGAGAGCACATAGCTCTACCAACGCCATACACTAACTGAAAACCGAATGAAAATCTGTTCATACATCGCTACGATGCAGGGGAGGTCTGTGTAAGTTTCGATCCTCCATATTTTTGACTGATGTTTTAATATGTGAAACATATCTCTCAAGCGAAAAACATTATTGGACCAACCCCAAAATTTAACCAAATCTCCCTTAGCACAAAATGACATTGAAATTAATTGATAACTGTAAAGATATTGTGTGAACAAATATACACGTTTACGATGCAATGGAGGTAACAGTAAAAAAATCCTGGATATACACCCAAGTTTAATCAGTTCCTTTGAAATTCGTTGAGAACTTTTCGAGATATTGAGTTGATAAACATGAGAAAATGCATAAATGTAGGAAGAGAAAATGTGTAATAATATCAATTGAAAATATCCTGGATCCGCCACAAAATCTAACCAATTCCCTCCCTTACCCTACGGCCCATCGTTCCAGAAATTTGTATTGGAACACACGGAGAACTTCAGGAGATATTATGTGAACAAAAAGACAGACGCAAGAGAATACAGAGGGTGATTGCAAACGACAGACGCTAAAAAGATGATGATGATGATGATGATGATGATGATGATGATGATGATGATGATGATGCAACTTGGACATTCATAGATCGGGTCAAAAGATTGAAGAATACAAAATTCAAAGACTTATTTAAACGAAACTGAACATTGAAAAGTTATATATGAAATTCAGGATTTTTTTTGGTCCATAATCTGTCCATCTTTTAATGTCTATGAGTACGTTGGAGTATACTTTTTGAAATACAACGTCTGTCAAGAAAGTGTTTGAGACTGTGTAAAAATATCTATAATCAAATTAATTACAAATCAATGTTATCACCTCTCTTAATATTTCCCTTGGGAAGCCACAAACTGGCGTAGACGTTGTCTCCACCCCCGGAAACATTGCAACCCGTTGGATGTTCTAACCCACACATGGATTGATAGTCAGCCAGATTCACTTAAAAACTGGAGAAACCTATATTGACATTTGAAAGTTAGTGTAAGGTCGTAGTGTGCCAGGGGAAATACTTTGAAGGCTGAACAATGATGCTTTGAATTCATAGATAAATAGAAAGCCATCCAGAATCACTTAACTACTCGAGAAACCTATGTTGACAGTTTTGGTTGACGGTCGTAATAAACATCTGTCATTATCAGATAATTATCAAAAGCAACTTGAAACCATCAAGATTGACAAGCCACTAATGTCAAAGGGGGAATGTTTTGCGTACAGTGTAACGGGGCTTCCGTACAAGCTAAATTTATCCACTCTCGTTAACCAGAACCTTAAAATTACAACGGATATTGATTAGTAGAGGATCCCTTTGAATCCTGATTGTTAAAACATCGTTCTTATTTGAAAGCAACATTTCATGAATTAAACAAAAATTTCGAGACATTTTTAAATTTAAAAAAATTCTATTCAAATCTTTTGAAAAATCACTAAAGCGTTATTCGCTATAATGCAAGAAAAAAAAACAAAAAAAACAATGGGTATTTCAGTGTAACAACCTAATATACATTGATAAACCAAAATATTTTAACCACCTTCCTAATAAGGTGGTGGTCCTCCAAGTGCCCTCAAAATAGCCTCACCTGATCAGGCATGGACCAAAAGAAGCCAGAATTTTCTTTTGTATTATTCGAATTTTTTTTAAGTGAGTGTCGTATTCGGCAACATTCTGAGAATTTTTTTAACCCTTCTTCAATCTTACAAATTAGTAGATTCTGTTCCTGGCTCTTATTGTAAAAAGCATCATAAGAAATTAGACTTTCAGGCCATTGATAGTGATTTCAGTCCTCAAAAGATCGCTTATGACTACAAACCGAGTTCTTGTTGTCAGTTGATAGTGAACAAGCCAATGTAGCCGGTCATTGCTTTTGAGTCAAGTCTTCTATGGTGCCCCAATAAAATTGCATTGAAGAGTAAATTTGGTATTTATCCATCCTATTATGTTCTTGTGAAATCTCAAAATCATATGTGGTTAGAATATCGGTTTCAGAGTAGATAAAGATTTTTTGAATATATTTTTGCTAAAAGATAGAACATCAAAACATTCAGTGTATAAGCGAGGGAGCATTATATTCTAACTTTTAGTGAGTATTTGTTACTAGTGATACAGAGTAGATCCTATATTTGAAGTATATACGAGGGTGAATAGAATGAAAAGTATAAAAAACATGAGGAAATTCAGTCGTGGATGAATTAAATTTTGTAGTAAAGACGGGGTCAATGGTAATGAAATAGTCTAAGAAAAATTGGCATAGGGGTCGAGTGGTAGCTAATCTGTCTCTGATGGCAGACTGCCGGAAAGAATTAATGTTTCAGATGCAAATTATTGTCAAAAGAGGTTTTCAAAGAGTCGTATTTTGCATGGTAAATACCCAGCTGTGACACGGGGCTAAGCACAGATCGTGTTAACTATCAAAGCATTAAAGTGTCAAATACTCCCAGTCACCCGAAATGCTTGCAGATGTGTAAATTTGCAAGTGCAAATAATCCAGGATTCTTTATATATATATATATATATATATATATATATATATATATATATATATATATATCGAATGAATATATGAATTTCGTCTATGATAACAGTATACCCTCGTTTCACTTTATTCAGCGCCTCAGATAGACAATGTAACTGGGGCTTACAGTTGTTTATATACTCGAAAGAAAACTTCCATTATGATTCCAAATATGTCGGTTGAAGTGAGTTGTAATTCACCTTGCAGGTTTCATATATCGTCTTATCAAGATTTGTTAACTCAGATTACATTACAATTAGCTGCTTTCACTTTCAATTGTCCCATGATGTTTGCATTACATTCTATTTTTTATGGATACATAGCTTCATTTGTTTATAGAATTAAAAGGCAGTATTTGTTTGAGTGATTTTCATCTTTAATTCACATGATTTACCAACCATGTTTTTATTTTTATTTTTATTATTTCGTGTTTTTCCTACAAAAAGAATTTCTTTCTCTAATTTGTCTTTTGATTCTTCTGGTTTTGTAAAATGTTTGTGACTGCATTGAATTATTTCATTTCGTTTTAATTTTCTTGAATTTTTTTTATCGTTTTGGTGCAAAGTCTATCATTTGGTTTGGATATTTTGCGTTCAATTCCTATCACTAGTCTTGTTTAAATTTTTTTCAAATTCATATTTCGTTTTTTGTTTGTTATTTATTTTTGTAGATTTTGGATTGACGATAAAATGAATATATAAAACAACATTCTTTGAAAATCTTCAAAATGCTCATGTGAAAATATTGATGCTTTTTTATGGTGAATTAATCATTGTAAATTCTAAATTTTCAACAGATTAATTTTTTGTCAGGAACCGTGACAAATGAAAACAAACTTGTTAAATAAATATGAATTTATTTTATAAAAGGATTTTAAAAATATTTCTTTAAGACCAATTTATTTCTTTGATAATGTTCAAAGATTTTCATGAGAATTCACCGAAATTTTGTTTATCTATTCATGTAATAAATTCTTTATCGTAAGTACTAAATCTGCAACCCTCATCGGACTAATTTTTAGAAGAGGGACAAAAAGCAAGCGAAGGGGTGTTATATTCAATATTTGTAAACAAATTGACATTTTTTCAGAATTTGATAAAGTGTGAAAGAAAGTACCATTTTGCTTCCTTTGTTTTTAAGGATATTGATTTTTCGGGATTTTGAACCATTCGTCAACTGAGCATGTTCTGTTTGACGTTGTAATTCGGGATTTTGGAAACAAACCCCAGCGTGGCTAGTACGTGTTCAACATACGCAATGGCTTTTTAGGTGAGGTGCGGCGTGCGCATGACCGACCTCAATCTTTTAAACCATGAGTTTGCTTACCCTTACCCAGTTTGACGACGGTTGCATGTTCTCTCACCAGTAGGTTTCATTTGAGTTCCCTTCAAGAGGCAGATACCTGAGCCGGCTGTAGAGATCTGCTACCTTTTCGGGTGAGTATTCCGACTATGGCTGACCTGCGTATATTCGTCTAAAAAACATTTATGTCAGAATCCAAATATTCTAAAAGTTATCTAGAAGCCTCTTGGCCAATTCCAGCTAGTGGAGGTGGAATGCTGGTGAGAGGTTGATAAAATGCGATCTCCAAAATAATTGACTTGCATAATATAACATAACAAGATGCGATGGGACTGTAAAATATTTAATAAAATTCTATATAAACAATCAAAGAGAATAAGACTGCTGCAGGAACCAAATCTGCGACCTGTGGGGTAGCTGCTCAAACATAGCATTGCTCTTACCATTGAGCTAAACAGCCACCGGTAATGCAAAGTCCGAAATAACTGTTTCCACTTCAAAGTCTCATCTTGTTTGTTCTCGATCTTTGCACGTTACCGCTAAAAAAGATTTTCTCTTGGAATTCTAGATTCTTAAAAAGAAAAACATTATTCCCAATAAAGTTAATTTTATCATTAAAATGGAAAAGTTCATAAAAAGTGATATAGATAAAACTGAATGTTATTAGAAATGAATTAGGTTGTCTATAACAATGTATGTATATATATATATATATATATATATATATATATATATATATATATATATATATATATATATAGTGCACTATAAAACTTTAAACTCCACCCCACATGATATCGCCCTAATGTTCATGTTTGCCCACACAATATCTCAAAAAAATCTCAATGATTTTCAATAATATTCCATTAAAGTGGGAACAATCGGCTACGGAAGTAATGATTTGGGGACGGATCCGTGGAAAATTACTTCCCCTTGGCAGTGGCATGTACTCCTTGGGTGCTTTCAAATTTCATTATTATCTGGAATAAATTCCCTAACCGTATTTGATAATAAGGTGGCTCATTTCACAAGCACTGTTCAATAATAGAAAGTTTAGCGGTATCATTAATTGAGTAGTATATCTCTGAATAATATTAATGGAGTAGTTTTAACGTAATTCTTATGATTGAAAATTTTCGTTTTGACTTGACTTTGCACCTATAGAAAATTGACGTGACATAAAGGGTCCAAATGTCAATGTATCGATTTCTGCTGTTGTTAGAAACAGTGTAAGTCTACATGGTTGGGAAACTGCCCGATTTCGAACGTGGTAGGATTACTGAACTTCAGAATCAGGGTATTACAATGTTCAATTGCTAAATAAACGAATAAGTCTTGTCCTTTTTTGGTTTACACCAGAAAATTTTAGAGTTTGTAAAACCAATATATTTACTATCTCCTCCTGCAAATGCCAAGTCTATTATTTAATTCAATTCTTCAATAAGGTCTTCGTGAAGTGATTCTCGCGTAAAGAGTACTAAAATTATAGGTTGAGATAGATTTAACGTCTTTACAGGTTTTTATAATCAGTTTTTCTTTTACGGTAATATTATTTACTACCCAGAAGATAATTAAATTACTCTAGAATTTACTTTTGATATAGAATTTCTGTAATTGGTTGTATATTAAATTGAAAACTTGAGAAGCAGCTTTACGAAGAAGTTCAGTGCTACAAACCCTAAATACCACGATAAAGCGAGCACCTATTGGATTTTTATGCATTTTAGTTATCCAATAACTAATATTTTTTCATCTATTTCAAGTCCTGAATTTTCACATAATACGATTTTATTGGATATGATATCATATTGTTCACAAGCAGATACTATATACGTGGATGATGGGGTTCCAATCAAACCTACTTCAGACCACATCCTTTGAACATAATATTTTTTAACAAATAAATGCAATATCATTTGCCGCCTTATCAATCAGGACTGAAACAAATTTCCAAATTCCAAGAGATCTACTAATACTCGAGAATTTCTAAGCACCGGACTCGTTTTTCGAGGGTGTTCAAAGTTTCCAATTATAATTGAAAGATCAAGGGAGATCCTCATCACATGAAATAGTCGATTATCTATTACTCCTATTTATACGAGAACGAACTGGGCGATCTCCAGATCGGGGTAAGAGGATAATCCAACACATCCTCTCTCCCCATGAGAGATTTTCTTCGTGGCTTTAATATTTAGTCTGTAAGGGTATGTAACACGCACGGCTTTAATAATATCATCTTCCTTCTGTTGCTTCACTTTAAACATTGCTTCATTCATCTTACCTAAGCTATTATATCCATTTCCTAGAATTTTATCAATAATCTGAATTGAAAAAGATGGTGAATTACAAGTTGATAACCCTTAGAACTCGTTAAACATATATTCATACGTTTGTTTAAGGTTAGCACAGTTTCACTGACGTATTGTAAATAACAATTTTTACAAGAAAACTGATAAATGAGATTTTGTGACTTACATTACAAATTTTCGCTAGAATAGTTTATAACTGAACATATGTCCTTAGTTGCACTGGATTTATATTCTTTTGTTGTGATTAATGTATCACATGTTTCACGTAATGATACACCACAAGATGCCACCAAGAAATTTTGGGTCAAATGAATCCCATTTACCATTTCAGAAGGAGTTCCCACTTCTGTACTCTTAGCAATAACGGCATCACCTAGTCGGGATATCCTTGACCTCCAAGGGGGTAAGCCCTCAGGGAACTCACTAGTTTTGCAGGCTATTCAGCTCCAGCTTGCAATATAGTATAAACAGGTATAATTCAATATGAAAAAAGATTTAATTAAAAAAAAATTGAATAAGCTTATATATATATATATATATATATACATATATATATATATATATATATATATATATATCAATAAATGGATATATGTGATTCAACAGAACGATAAAAAATTGCGTTCTACTATGATCTGATGACACAGCTGAAGTATCACTCGTCCTAGACAACGTAAATACGATAAACAATTAAAGAGAATGGTGGTGCTGCTGTAGGAATCGAATCTGCCACCGGTAGCAATCAATTAGATATTTTTGCACTCACTGTACATTGTGGGCTTACATTTGGGGGGCTTCGATGCTCGAACTGTTATCGTGATCCTTTTGCAACCAGCGACAATGGAGCAACATTCAACAAGATCCAAAGGGCCTTCCTACCTTTGAAAGGACCTCGAAGCCCAGAGCAAGCCGTAGACGGAACGTTGTTACCACCAAGATGCACGTTGGCTTAGATGTTATGCGTAGAGACCGATCATGTATCTCTGAGCTTGATTTATACAAAAACTATCAAAACGGAGAGGCCCCATCTCGGAATGTTCGCATTCCACTGTCTAATATCGGGCGTGGTTGATTCTCTTTTTTCAAACACAACTGTAATTAGTGTCAAAATCCATAGCTGTCTGGAACTGATGTCATTGTGGGGTAAACAAAATTAACTCCCTTGCGCTACGTCATCCAGAGAAGACATCGACCTTTACAAGGTTAGTCACCCTCTTTGCATTTTTCTAAGAATATTGACCCTGCTTTTAGACATAACGAATGGCAGCCATTATAACAAAAGCTGTTTTGTTATCCCCAACCACCCAAAAAAACCCGAGGGCATCAACAACTACGAATTTTTAACATCAATTACTACCATCAACTGTGCTTGAAATAAAGAATCAACAGCAACCAATGTTACACATTGGAATGTGAACCTTCCGAACAATAGCCGAGATGGGGGCCTCTCCGTCTCGATGGTCAAAAATATACCAACTCATCACCCGAGGACAGCCGTAGGGTACAACGGCCGAAACGTTGTACTGAAAACATGAACCAAAATGTGGACAAAACTCAACATTTAAAAATCAAGAATTTACATTATGATATTGCCCTATGTAAAAAAAAATCAGACATAATTTCTTTATTTGGGGAAATTTAGAAATAACATCTCAATTGCTATTTTATTTCGCAGAGTTGATGAGTTAAACATTAATAACTGTGAACTCAATTGTAAAATCAAAAATTGATTGTATTGTGTAATTAGGAATTTATTATTTCGTATAATCAGGAAATAATCAGTCGAGTCCTAATCTATATATGTTCGTATCTATCTATCTACCTTTGCTCGTGTCTGTCTTGATATCCATCAATCTATCTATCGTTCGTCTCAGTTTTGAGTTACGGGACAGTTTTTGCCCTTCTCATCAAAGTTCGAAACTGACCCCCAATTCATTCGAACTGCTTTTTTGCAGGGCAAGCGCCCCCACGTTCAGAATCACTGGGTTATAGATTAAAATAAATAAATAAATAATGCCCTTAAGGGTCGCCCCCGGTTGGCCGGTATTGCGCGCGAATGAACAAATCCGTACTGAAAGAAGCGTCCCTTGTATAACAGAAACAGGTGCATTTGACAGTGTGCTTTTTTTTCTTTAAAATTAAATCGGGTCACGTCTGCTCAAGTGTGAAAAACACCGTTACAGAAAATAAAAAGTCCCTTGAATGAGTTTAAAAAAACAAAACAAAAACGAACCATATAAATGAAAAGAGATAATAAGTTTCATGCATCTATCTATCTGTGTTCGTATCTGTCTTAATCTGTTCGTTATTATCTATGTATTTATCTATTGGTTCTTATCTGTTAATTTGTTCGTATCTATCTATGTCCGTATCTGTCAATCTATTCATCTCTCTCTCTCTCTCTCTCTCTCTCTCTCTCTATATATATATATATATATATATATATATATATATATATATATAACTGTTATAGTGATGGTTACCACGACAAATTTGTTTCATGTCCTCCGATATTCGGGTGGTATCGTGATTGAACTATCATTCGGAATTTCCGGTGTTTTTTAATTTCACTTTTTGCACTGTTAGATTCAAGTTATTGGTTATATTTTTGGTGCTTTCTCTTCTTCGTTTTTATCACACATTTTTTCTTTTATCCCAGGATTAGAGTTACAGTAATATGGTACACTTCTTGCACATCCTCTATCTACTGACAAACGTTTACTCATGCAGAAGCAAGAATAATTTAGTTGAAAATTAAAGCAAAAAAATTCCTTGTTCGTAGTCTTTAATCTCTCTCTCTCTCTCTCTCTCTCTCCCTCTCTCACAAAAGCACACATACACACACACGCACGCGCATAATTAGTGAGAGAGGACAAAGGGCGTCCGCCGCGGGTGGCAAGGGTGGGGGGCATTTCCCGCTTTCTGGATTGAACTTTTTCACCGCGAACGAGCCGGGTTGAAAGATGGAATCTTATCAACAACCTGAATATCGAGGGATCACTACGAACAGTAATAGCTGGAGATCCAAGGGTCATTATGGATAGTGACAGCTCAGGATCAGTCACGGTCTAAGAACTCCCTAGTCACTTAACGGACATCAAATATATACATCTCTCCTGCTCGAATATATCCTCAGAAAAGTGGAAAATCAATAAGTCCGTACCTTAATGATGAAATAAGTATTTATTTCACTCAGCAAATATTCATTTTTTTAAATTGCTAAATTTAGTTTTTAGTTTAGTGCAGCAATATTATCTTTTTGAAAGAATATAAACGAGTTATTTAGATAATTACGAACATATTAAGTCTAGCTGCAGCAGGTTCGAACTCCACTTTTACTTCTATTCTGACTGGAAATGATTAACTTTTGTATTGTATACAAAGACTACAAAAATATTATCTTTTTAGTATAAATGTATTTTTCTATTTGGACGAAATAAGCCCTTGCGTATCTGTAAGATAAATGTTATAGATATGTAATACTTGTCAATTCAACTTTGTCAGGATTGGTTGTGATTTGGAATTACGGTATGAGAATGTTACTTTCCAACATTTGGTGAAGATTGTTCTTGTTACAGTAGAAAAATGAAGACGACTTAGACTTAAGTTTGACAAAAAAGAATACTTCCTTGCATACCAGCAGTACAACGTTTGCCTGATAGATATTTCATTAGCCTGCTCATCTTTAGATCAGAGGTTGATATAAACCTGCTAACAGTCAGTGCCGAATAAGAGCTTTTAGGGGTACAACCTAGCCCCCCACCACCACCAGCTGTAAGGCCTCCATAGGTCAAGTGATAAGTAATTTCATTTGCAAATTCCGAATTAAAGTATAAGTTCTCAAAATTATTTATTCGAAAAAGGGGTTCAATCCTCGCCGGACGCTTATTTCTTAATTGATTTACACGTACGTTTGCTATTGAGTAAAATCGATTCCGAGCAATTGGTTCATAATAAATTGTCCTTATAATTATCACATTCTGTCTAATATAAATGGGCAACAGATATTTCACACACACACACACACATATATATATATATATATATATATATATATATATATATATATATATATATATATATATATATATATATATATATATATATATATATATATATATATATATATATATATATAATACGGGACACCATTTCAAATAAGTTTTTCTATAATACAATGTAATTTATAATTCATTTTGTCGGATCGAATATATCCATTTCTTAATACATACTGTCGCGTTGAAGGAGAGGAATAGACCGAGAATCAACAAGCTGCGGTTGTTTAGCTCAATGGTAAGAGCATCACTACATTAAAGCGGCTACCCTATCGATGGCAGGTTCGACTCTTGCAATGGCACCATCTTTTTTAATTATTTATTCTATTCACGTTGTTTATGGATAGTGGCATATTAACCGTGTAACAATGGGAGATCATCTCAAATAAGTTCTAATATATTGTAACGTCATTTATAATTTTCTTTTTATATGTTTGTGTGTATATATATATATATATATATATATATTGCAGCGAAAAGAAAATTATTCAGTATACATATATATCGAGTGACGTTTAAGAACGACTAAGACAAACTTGAAGACTGAAAACGATTTTCTCAAGAAATTTCGATTTATTGATGTTTTGAACAAACTTGTTCCCATAAAATGTTTGAATTTTGATTGTAGATCAAGGGTTGACAAAATTTTGATCCGGCACTGCATTATTTCATGTGTTGTGCGGACGAATATCTTCATTCTACTTGTTCTGATCATTACTTCCCGGCCCTTATAGAGATGTTTGACGTTACCACCTCTGTAAAGTAGCTATATGTAAACTGATTTTCATTCAGTTTTAGTGACGATTGCATTGGCAGGTATACGCGCTCTCTGAGAGCTTTCCCGTTTATCTTTGCAAACGAAGTTAAAAGAGTTATATGTATCTATGTATTTGGGAGTAACTTTCACCCTCTTTGGTGTGCAGTTATGTGATAATAACCCAGGGAGTTGAAAGCCCGTATCTATCACTGTTCCAGGTCATCTTATGCAAGATGTAGCACCTGCTATTGTCCCTCTGACATTCCAGGGAGTTACAATACAAAATAGATCGGTCAGCTCTCCTTTTCGACGTTGCACAGCTAAAATGTACCCCCTCTCATCTCTGGGTGTGGGATGCAGGCGTGGGACACCAAATCTAGTCGCCCAGTCTTCCTCAGGTAGAGTTACAGGGCCAGTGCAAAGTCGGTCCCAGAGACTCTGAACGCTTGGGGACTGTCAGACCTTTACTCAGACTGACCCATAACATTTTCTCTTTTTTAAGGCCAGGCTGTTCGCTTTGCCATGAGGTAAAGCCGGGCCACCAAAAAGAAGACATCTATTAGGATTTAACAATAAATTATTCGAGGCAAAGGATAATTGCAATATTGGATATTTGAAGAAAATATAAATCACAGGTCCACTAAGCCACTCCAATAGAAACTGTCACGTCTTTTGGTAGCATGCCGTGTTTAGGGTGATCAATTAGAAAAATTGGAAAGGGGGATGGATCAATGAATAAGTTACTTCTATTGTGCTTAGGTGGTGATAAAAACGCCTGAATTTTTTGAAAAATAAAACAAATTAAGGGATCAATTTACCATAAACCTTTACTACAAATTGAACCCCCTCTAAAACGGTGCTTAGGAGTGAATTTTGAAAAAAACAAAATAAAAAAAACAACAAAAACAAAACAAAAACAGACAAAATATATTTTCTAGATATCAAAAGTAGTAAATGTTGAAATTTTCAGCCCTATAGCAGCATTGGTGCGGCCTGTATGCGTGATATATTGCCAGTCAGACCAACTTGAAAACTGAAAGAAACCCGCGTTGACAGTTTTGATTGACTTTGTCTAACAATGATTTTTAGAGTGATAGTTAACGATTTAATATTGCAGACCATTGCTTCACGTAATGCCCTGCAATAATAGTCCTTTATCAGTTGAGTTTGGTAAATATCCTCAATCGTTTGTAGAACAAGAAAGTGTACTGATTTAACAGATATCATAGAATGCATCAAATACAACACAAACGACAAAATAGATGATAAATAATCCGGAAGATTCTTGGTTTTTCAAAGAGTTTTCCAGATAATTGAATTCATTCTTTTCGTTATACATGTTATCCTCTCATCATTTCGGCTTATGCTTGCTATATCCATGTTCAGGTACACAGTAAGTATGTGAAAAGGACTTGTTTTCCGCTTGTGTCAAGTAATGGTTGCAGAATGCTTTTTTTTGGTCATCAAAAACGATTTTCATGTAGTTTACATATGTTTTCAACTCTGTCCTCTGTCAGACAAACTTCCTTACCGTGTCCCTGTGGGGCAGAAGAAGCCACATCGAATTGAATTTCGTACTGGTCAAGTTGATATATTTTGATTATTTTGGGATTTCTCTCTCTCTCCATAGACGCTCTCTTTCTATTATTCAGATTTCACCCATAGAGTGTAGTTTATACCTTCCTCGCTCGGGTGCAGTCAACCATACCAGATTTTTCCAGTTCGCCTTTGGTTAGAGCCTCTAATGTTCTGATAAAAAAATTGGAAAAAAGTTCTGTTTGCTACCGTTATTTAGTATTACCGGAAAAGAGAGTTCCTTGTTTCAGATGCGGATAGTATTCATGAATAAGGTCCTAGAATAGATTGGCCAGAACAACAACAACAAAAAGACAAGAAAAAAAATTATTGTTCAAAAACAGGGGAGGTAACTTTAAGGAAAACTCCTGAATCCACCCCAAAAGTTAATCAATTTTTCCATAGCCCATTGCCCACCTTTCCAAAAAATGATGTTTCATATCATTGGAATTTAAACCCTGATTGAGGCTGTTCACGTTTATTTTGCTCAAACATTCTTGGAAAATGAATTATTCTCCCTCCTTCTCTAGGGTAATAAAGCAGTCTTGTGAGGATAACCGGGATAGGAGAAAGACAATTCTGACTCCTAATCAGGTATCCTTGTACACATACATACACACCAGAAAAGATCTGTTAAACAATTAGTTCAAACCGTTCATTTACTCCAATGATTAAATTAAACGGTGACATATGGAATTTTGACGGTACGAAATAACAAATGAAAAAATAATGACGTGTGCATTTTTGTGCATCTATCTATCTATCTATCTATCTATCTATCTATCTATCTATCAGTTACAGAACTTTATGTGGTAGAAAAGATGCTGGCAAAAGTATTTCAAGCACTAGTGAACGCAGATAACGAACCATGAGGTATTCTTGTCTCTTCATTCGTTCAATTCGCTGAAAGAATGATCAAAAGGAATCGCAGAGCCGCGTTTCCCTGTTTTCTTCAAGAACCTCTTCTGTTGAGTGGGTTGGGGGAAATAGAAAAAGAATTAGACAATGAGGACGTTTGTGACGATGGTGGCCTTTGAACCTTACCCTTTGCACTGCGTTCTTCGTTTGACTGAATCTTATTAGCTTCATTATTAAGCCATAGGGTTAGAAGAATGCGGCCATTCGATGTCATTAATACTCATAAAATGAATCCCGCTGGAAGATTACTCTATCATCATCATCATCATCATCATCATCATCATCATAATTATCGCACACACATGCTCTTCCTTACACGCATAGCGAGAAATGCTGCCAACTGTCCTATATTTGATAGGACAATCTATTTTTCAACGCTTTGTCCTATAACCAATATTAACTCGTAAATATTCTATATTCCGATAACTCATCCTTAAATAAAAGCAGAATTTTATTTTCGATTGTATTTTATTGAATTGTTGTCCAAAAATTCTAACTTGCGACGCTTACTGATCAAAATTAAATTGTATATTGTTCGCTGAGTAAAGCCATTCTGTGGTTTATCATAGATCAATTATTTTACAAAATCTTTCGTGTCACGATCATAAACAGGTCGTTTTCTTTAAAAATAGCAATTTTCCTGATATATTCACATTACTCTTGATCATTTGAGCATGCTTCTGAATTTCGTTTAAACGTTTTTCTTTTTGAATCCAGGAGAGCAAAAATTGAAGCATTTTTGAGACATTATTTGGAACCCCCCTCAAAAAAATCAGTGGGGCTCTTCGCGATCTCAACCCCATCCCCTCCCATATTTCCATTGCCAAATGTTGGCAAGCCTAAGAGGGTCACACGGGACACAGAGGGAGAGAGAGAGAAAGAGAGAGAGAGAGAGGGGGGGAATGAATGAAGGAATGAATGATGTTTATTGGGAACGAGATATCTGACAGTTTATAATGTAACAAAATCAAATGAAAACACATTGAGAACAATGGAAAGAGCAATGCTAGGAATAATTTTAAGAGATATAGAATAGATTCATGAGACCAAAAAAATGTGTCATATCAGTAAATAAGCAACAAAAAAGAAATGGGCAGTACACATAACAAGAAGGAAGGCTAAAAGATAATGTAAAAGGTATTCAGGCATAAGAGGTTTGCTCTAAGATAGGAAAAGAAAGAGCTGGGATAGGCCTCGATTATTATTATTATTATTATTATTATTATCATTATTATTATTATTATCATATATATATATGTTATAATTAAAAAAATATCTAGAAATTTTATTAAAAAGGTATAAACCCCAAGTTCAATAATAAATTACCCTTATAACGAAAATTCTTTTATCTAATTAGATGAAGTATTGGAAATCGTTATTAATAATTTGCTACTATTCACTTCCATCGTAATTGTTCTTGATTTTTATGGCAAAAAACGGTCATCACTAGAAAAGCAGCTCATATATTCATTTTATGCCTCAAACAGAGTAAAGTCCCAGAAAATTGGAACACTGTAATCATAAAGTTGCTATAAAAAAGGGGAAACCCCAAAAGTCTAAACAACTATCGGCCAATAAGCCTGCAAAATTGCATCTACAATCTTTTTAACAAAAAAATCACCAACCAAATCATCCAAACGCTAGATGAAAACAAACCACAGGAACAAGTTGGCTTCGGAGGAAGCTACTCAGCCATTGACCATATCCACTCGATTAATCGACTCAAAGAGAAAACAGCAGAATATAAAAACTCACTGTAGCATTTGCTGATTTCAAGAAGGCCTTCGACTCAATGGAAACCCCCAAAGCCATTGTTGCAATCAAAAAAGGCGTACATCCAGTATATGTAAGAGTCTTGCACCATGTACAACGACAGAGCAGTTGGTTTATTTCGTTTTAAAAAGACTTCGATCCCTTTCAGCTCGAAAAATGGGTGAGACAAGGAAAACTCTTCACATTCTGCCTCGAGAGGACATTCCGAATTCTAGACAGGGAAAATAAGGGATCAGAATAGATGGTGAATACCTAAGTAATCTCCGATTAGCTGATGACATCGTCCTTTCCAGTGGGAACCTACATAATTTTCAAATATTGCTGGACGAACTGAATGCAAAAAGCAAGAAAGTTGGTCTCCAGATGAAATTCAGTGAAACAAATGTCGACGAACAAAATCGAGAACGAAAAAATGGAAAAAGTAAACAACTACATCTATGTTGGACTAAGAATCTCTATGAAATCCTCAAAAGAAGAAATCAAGCGAAGAACCAATCTAGGTTGGCAAGCTTTTGGTAGAAGAAACTCAGCCTTCAAGAGAAATCATTTCTCATGAGAAGAAAGCAACAAAACAAATTCATCCTCCCTATATTTCGCCTCAGAGCTGAAACATGGGACGTAACCAAAAGACTGACCCTCAAACTGAGAACTATGCAACGTGCACATGAGAGAATAATGGTCAACATCATGTAGAGAGTTCACAAGATAGCACAGTCTATTTGAGAAAAAACTAGTCAGAGACATTTTAAATCCATTAGAAAACTCAAATGGCAATGAATTGGTCGTGTGGCAAGAATGTCAGACAACCGATGGACATCACGACTCGCAACATGGATCCCAGAGGTAAATAATGAAATAAGATGCTATGACGAACTAGATAAGTTCAGAAAGCATTGACTCCACAACACCCATGTTAGCGAGGTGTAGCGAATTTTAGAGAAGGTTTATGACCAACTGATAAACAATGGATAGATGAAGATGACCTCTGGTGATATCTTATGGTCAATTTTTGGTCGGGTCAGTTATGGCATTTTTGATTCTAACGGAGTCTGATCTACCCTAAAGGCTTCAAATTTGTGTACAAGGGTAACTCAACCTCAGGATGAACATAGAATAGGCATGTCAACCTCTGGTAACCTAGAGAGGTCAATTTATGTCAGGTTAGGAGACAGAAACATCAAACTGCCAGCAAATTTGTTTGCAAGTGTAACTTGACCCCATGATGTATATAGTTTAGGTGGCGCTGGCCCATGAAGCTCAATTATTTGCATTTTTTAATCTAACCGAGATGGCTATCTCTAACGGGCTGCAATTCTTCGCACAAGGATAGTTTGACCTGGGGGGGGGGGACATAGGATGACCACGATTGACATCTTAGGGTCAATTTAAGCTCATGTCAATTTGGGCATTTTCAAATAAGTTCACTTCTAGCATTTTCAAATCTAACGAAAACGGCTGCATTCAACTGGCTGCAGAATTGTGTACTGGAGTAACGACCCCAAGATGAACATAATATAGTTTGTGTTGACCTCTAAAAGTCAATTTAGCGTCAGATTAATATAGGTATTTTCAAATCTAGGGGAGATAACTTCATCCTACGGGCTGGAAAATTGTGTACGTGGGTAACTTGACCCGTGGATAAAGATAAGACGGTATTTTCGAAAAATGTCAATCTTGGCATTTTACTTTTTATCTTATTTACTACATGACATTTCAGTATTGGTTACTTTTTCCCTGTGTGACGCCGGGTACCCCACTTACCCCAGCTAGTATATATATATATATATATATATATATATATATATATATATATATATATATATATATATATATATATATATATATATATATATAAGATATAAGGCTGACAGCCTATTTATTATAAGTGCGTGTTTTGTGTATGTATGTACATTTGATGTTCTACAGCCTAGAGTCGAGAATGCGCAGAGTAACGACTTTGCTTCCGGCCAGATGCAAGTCGGGAACGAATGTCGTAGTTGTGTTCGAATGCTCAAGAAAGCAAACTTCCGCCGACGCTGAAACTTGACTTCTAAAGTGGCGTCACTTAACACCCGATCTGTTTTTGCTTTAAGGTTAAAGATAGATATGTTTGAAAGGCGGGACACGCACATGTATACCTCCGACAGAAAAAAGGATAGATACCGGCCTTCCTACTTACAATTATCCATCCAAGCATTCATACATACACACACACACACACACAAACGTATATATATATATATATATATATATATATATATATAGAGAGAGAGAGAGAGAGAGAGAGAGAGAGAGAGAGAAAGAAAGAGGGAGAGAGAATATGTATGTATGTATATATATGTGTATATAAAGAGAGAGAGAGAGGGAGAGGACGAGTTAGATAGATGCATAGAGATATGTGTTGAACGTGCAACTTCTCTGTCCATAACAATAGGGTCTTTCACCTAGAGGTAACGATTCTTGAATATATTCCCCTGCAGCTTGAAACAATGGACTCTTCTGCTATAATGGGTTCAGCTACTTTTAAACAGAACCTCTTGATGAAATAGTATAGACGTTCATATTTTACGGAGAGATTTATTCAGTAAATCTATTGCATCCTACAGTATATATATATATATATATATATATATATATATATATATATATATATATATATATATATATATATGTGTGTGTGTGTGTGTGTTTGTGTGTGTGTGTGTGTGTGAAAGGGAATGAGAAAGAGGGAGAGAATGTTTGTTTTCTAATAAAAATAATTTCTCAGTATTTTAGATACTGAGATAACTAACACATATATATACATGGTTAAGTGTGGCTACAGACTATCCATTATCCCATCCAGTACAACGAAGTAGGATCGAAACCTCCGCTTCAAACCCAGAGGCTGGCATTTTACCTCTGCTCACGCAGAATTGGACGGTCACTTAGGTTGAATTTAAGCGATATATTTACTTGCACACAATTCCCCATCCACAAAAGTGCTCTATTTCAGAGTTGGAAGAGCAATCTTATTGAGGTTGTCAATGGGCCTAATAGCTTTTCAGTTATAGAAGAGTGGTTTGTGTAAGTACTCAACTATTATGGTATGCCAATGACGGGAGTCTTTTGCAATGATGTCTCATGATTTGACAGTGTGGAGTCATGCCTTACAATACAACTTCCATTATCAATGCACTTAACCCAAACTGTTCTCATTAGATCACATAGATCCAATATGATCCAATAACATTTCCGATCAAAATTCAGCTAATAACTATGTAAGGCTATTTTGGGGGTGGGATGGGGCCTTTTTACGCCTCAAGTTCTCCAAACATATGGGTACCCAGGATCATATATATTTAAAGTCTGCGATTAGAGAAAAAATGTACATCGAAGAAATGATCAAATATTTGCCCTCAACTGGATTCGAAATCTGTTATATATAAGGTCTTTATATCTATCAATCTATCTAACCAAGGAAAATATGGTTGGAATTTCAAGATAAGCTTTGTGGAGCTTAGATTCACGCCCACCTATCCTTTAGAGCAAATTCGAGTGGGTGGCAAGAATACTTGGATCTTTCGGTGTCGGGGTCGGTCGATTGGGTGGCCAGCGGATAGGAAGTGGCAATGATGGTGTTGGGTGGTCGAACAAACGATGTCCCCTCTCAACTGCAAATACCATTTTAGCGACAGGAAGTACCACTGACTTCACGTTGACCAGAGCAATAAATAAAGATTCGGTGAAAACGTGCTTTGACGGTTTTATGTACACCTGGCACGTATACATCGGCGAATTGTGGGGAAATTGATTGGAGTATAAAGTTATCGGTCTGTACGAACCTTCCTTTATATCTATATATTTTACCTTTCTTGAACCCCCCCCCCCTGAGCTAGCATAGTACCCATGAAAAATGACGGAATTTTTTTAAAAATGTTATCCATGGTAGATTAATATTTTTGGATATTTTTATTTTCAATCATCGTTTTCAGTCACAAAAGACCCACTCTCTTACTCTCTTTAATCAGCTTTAAAGAGAAGAAGAGGGTGAGACATTTTTTTTTGTAAAAATTACACACTGACACAGCAAACTGTGCCAGTGTGTCAGCATCCTTTAGCTGCTGGTCATATACATCTTCCTCTCTTCGATCAGCTTTAAAGAAAGGAAGACACAGCAAACTGAATCTGCGTCTACTACAACAGTCACACACTTTCGGTGCTGACCACACGTGTCCTCTTTAATCAGTTTTAACAAAAGGAAAAGTCAAACTTACGTCTTCGCTGAGACGGGAACAGAGAGACAAACAAATAAGCTCAGCTATGGTATTTTATAAAGATAAAGATTGAAGCAATCGGACTAATCACAACCATCCAAAAGAAAGGCAGAGAAGATACACGACAGTAGTCATAGAAATATCCTCCCAAAAGGTAAAAATTTCGAAACTATTAATAGAATTCTCAGTACACGGAGAATGCAAATACCTAGAGGGCTCGGAGAAAATTGGGATCTGACAACGGATAGTTGCCGAATTATCGAATTCAACAAAGAAAACTGTATTCCTCCAAACAATGGACACAGAACAATGAGCAAGATACAGAAGTCACAAGTAACAGGTTCGACGAGCTCCCAGAAGTAACTCCCTTGGAGGTGAAACAAGCCATCAAATACAAAAGAAAGGAAAGGCCCCTGGACCAGATAACGTCACCATCTACCTACTCAAAAAAGCTGATAAAGTCATCGAAAAGAAACTAGCCCATCTATTTATCTTATGCCTCAAACAGAAGTTTCAGAAGAGTAGAACACTGCAGTAATAAATTTGTTATATAAAATAGAAAACTGAAAGATCTAAACAACAACAGGCCAATAAGCCTGCAAAATTGCATCAACAAAATTTTTAGCAAAATGATCACCAACCGAATCACTCAAACGCTAGATGAAAATCAACCACGGGAACAAACTGGCTTCAGAGAAAGCTACTCGACTTTTTACCATATCCATTCAGCTAATCAACTAAAAGAGAAAGCAGCAGAATATAAAATTCTACTTTCTATAGCATTTGCTGACTTCAAAAAGGCCTTCGATTCAGCGGAAACCCCCAAAGTTATTGATGCTTTCATACAATAAGGCGTTGTCCCCATATATTTAGGAGTCTTGCAGTATATTTACCGATACAGCAGTTTGTTTATCATGTTACAAAAAGACTCCAAGCCTTTTCAGTTTGAAAAAGGGGTATGAAGAGGTGATACCAGCTCGCCCAAATTCTTCACATCCTACCTCGAAATGATATTCCGATATCTAAACTTGGCAAATAAAGGAAGCAAAATAGACGATGAATGCTTGAGTAATCTCAGATTTTCTGATAACATCGTTCTTTTTGCTGAGAACCTTCATAATTTCCAGATAATGCTAGACGAACTGAATGAATAGAGCTAGAAAGATGGTCTTCACATGAACTTAAACGGTAAAACAAACAGAGCAAGCTCAAGCCCCCAAAGCAAGAAAATCACATTAATCCTAAAAAGAAGAGTATACAACCGATGCATACTACCGAGAGTCATATATGGAGCTGAATCGTAGAACATAAGTAAAAGATTGAGCCTCAAACTTAAAACCATGCAATACAGAAGGAAAGAATCATGCTCAACATTACATTAAAAGAAAAATCAAATAACAGTAGACTGGTCATTTTGCCAGGATGTCAGACATCTGTGGAAGATCACCACTTACACCCCATAGATCATATGCGAAACTGTTGCCGAAAAAAAAAATGAGATGGCGTATCTGAAAATATTGGCTCTGCTACGCCCATGATAAAAAGATATGTCCAGTCTCTGGAAGGTCCATAGCTAACGACAGACGCTAAAGTCAGTTAGAAAAAGAAAATTTAATATACGAAGTTAGAAGAATTCAAAAACCTGTACTTCAGCCGCTTAGTTTCACTTATTGGTATTGATCTTAATTTTCTGATGGGGATCAGTACATGCATTACAGTGATATTATTGATTTCGTGAAATCTGTCAGGTTTTTGCAGGATCCCCTAGTTTCACAATCAGGGTAAGTGTTCGATGCTCACTATTACTACTGTAAGAGAAACTTCGTAAATATCAAATATATTCTACTGCAGATGGTCACAGGAGTTGGTCACCCACTGAGGATCGACATCATTACAGAATTAATGATTAGCACTACAAGCTTGTAACCTTTACTTCCACGAAATCACTAGTTTCACAATATTACATTAACAATTACGTCTTACATGAGTATAACGAATAATAATGCACGTGTATGTATGAACTGAACTACTGCTCCACGTCAAGCAAAAAGTGACATAATTTTCTCAATGATTCGCAAGTTTCCAAACAGCATTTTCCATTACCAGAAGAGAGTGCCAACCAAAACAAGCCGGTAGAATCTGTAAAGACAAATTTCAATGATAGATTTGGAGAGATCCGTCGTCACTGGAGCGGTGGTATCCTTGACGCTGAATATCAGGGCCGTCGGATCAAATTGGAAAGAGTTCGGACAAAGGAAATAGCTCAAAAGCTCAACTTTCCAAACTTCAAATGAAAATAAATGATTAAGACTGTAGCGAGTCTTGGTCTTGGCGTTTTGTTTTCAAGATAGGAGTTTCCTTTTGAGTTTGGACAACATTAATCGTAAAAGGTGTGTGACATTTCAAAAGTTTCAGTTTACTGAGACCTAACATTTTTTTGCAAATGTATGTGCAAGATTTTCAAAGATTTAACTCGAGATCTATTTATCTGTCTATCTATATCTCTCTCCCACCCCTATTTCACTGTCTATATGTTTCTCTCTCTCTCTCTCTCTATATATATATATATATATATATATATATATATGTATATATGTATATATATATATATATATATATATATAGAGAGAGAGAGAGAGAGAGAGAGAGAGAGAGGGAGTAATTAAACTTCCTCCTATCTCTCTCCCACCCCCTCTTGCTCCGTCTGTCTGTCTGTCTCTCAGTCTTTCTCCCTCTCCGTCTCTCTCTCTATCTCTCTCTCTCTCTCTCTCTCTCTATATATATATATATATATATATAGAGAGAGAGAGAGAGAGAGAGAGAGAATTAATTAAACTTCCTCCTATCTCTCTCCCTCCGCTTTCTTTGTCTCTGTCTGTCTGTCTCTCTCTCTATATATATATATGTAGAGAGAGGGGGAGAGGGGGTGAATGAGTGAGAAAGAGGAGGAAGTGTAATCGCCCAAAAATAATTCGTCTCGCCCGAAATACTTATGCTATGGAGATTGACTGATGCCTAAAAGAAAAGGCTCATATGAAGTGTAATGAACCATGATGACTTTGATCTCATTGTTTTACCTTTCCTGTTCTTAGGCGATTAAACTTAGCAAAGAAAAAAGGTTTGATAGAGAGATACATTAACACTGTCGTCTTTGTAATTCGCATGACGAGGAATCTATTGGGGTGTTTATTTCAACTCAGTCTGCCCTGCTAACGATACGGTTGAATATTTTAAAAAGTTGAATAAATGCAAAATGTGATAAAATACTTTATTTTTTTCAACTCGATCAACGGTCGAGAAAGCTTAGAAATTTGCATGCACGAGAGAGTTGACTCGACTCAGTTGACTTGAATCTTACATTGTATGTATGTATGTATGTATGTATGTATGTACGTATCTTTCTTTCTTTCTTTCTTTCTTTCTTTCTATCTCTGCATGTTAATACCTATCTATCCGTTCATATCTATCTATCTATCTATCTATCTATCTATCTATCTCTCTCTCTCTCTCTATATATATATATATATATATATATATATATATACATTTGTTTATACTTATCAAGCAACCCCCTCTCTCTCTCTCTCTCTCTCTCTCTATATATATATATATATATATATATATATATATATATATATATATCAGACCACCCACATTAAACAGCTATATATTTACATCCTTCAGCTTGTCTTATGGATGGTTAACTTGACTTTTCCGGATGTTTGATGTGAAATCAATTATCTTTTTCTACGCTCCTGTTCATTTTATCTGAATTTTTCCTGTATCAGATAATTCTCTCAATGAATGTCCTATTGTTTTCTTGTTAGTAACCAGCAAGGTGACCAAGCTTTGTCCATGTCATTCTTTTTTTTTTTTTTTAGTATCGCAGCTTACTTGAAAAGAATTGTTCAGTACATAAAACAGTGTGAAATTTCACGTACAAATGATTTTTTCCAATGCAAGTTCATATGAAAATAGGGCGTACGCGATACGTCCGCCATTGTAGCCGCCATCTTGATTTCAAAATGACTACCCCAAAAATTGCAATGCTTATATGGGAAAATGTTTCTTAGCGTTAGCAGACTAAAAATTGCAATGCTTATATGGGAAAATGTTTCTTAGCGTTAGCAGACTAAAAATTGCAATGCTTATATGGGAAAATGTTTCTTAGCGTTAGCAGACTAAAAAATTGCAATACTTATATGGGAAAATGTTTCCTAGCGTTAGCAGACTAAAAAATGGTGATGATGGTATTAAGGCTTACTCGTTGAAGGTTAGAGTGATGAGCAGTATAGAAAACAGGGATGTAGGTGAGGGGAAGAGTGCTGCCTCAGTAACGACTCCCTACAAAACAATGGCTGAATATTATTTTCACTTTTCATTTAATTTTATTATTTGTTTTCACTAATCTTAGTTTAGTCGAATTCTACCCCAGAAGAGTAGAGCACTGAGCTAAAACCCAATAAAACGTTAAATCAATCTCAAGAAAAGATTTGTCCAGGCGATGTGTTCTATCTTTCAACTCAATGGTTTTCCAACTTTATTTCATGACAACATTTGAAGAAATATTTTTGACCTGTGTAGCTAAAATCGACATATAATAAGGAAGGCCTGCCAAATACTAGACGTTGCTGTACCTGCAGACCATAGAGTAAAAAAGAAGGAGGGTGAAAAAAGGGAAAAATACCAGGACCTAGCAAGGGAGTTAAAGAAAATGTGGAACATGAAAACCAGGGTAGTACCGGTCATAGTGGGAGCACTAGGAACTGTCCCCAAAACGCTGAGGGAGAGACTGGAGGAGATCGGGATTAGGGGGAGGATAGAGACCGTACAGACCACAGCACTACTGGGAACTGCACGGATACTGAGGAAGGTGCTAGAGATATAAGGACTGCAACGAATCGTAGCTCTGTCATGATATGCGAAAGAGAGAGGAGACGTTAGCTGAAGACCTGAGGAGACTTATTGTCACTCAGCCTTCAGCGATAACCACTGGGCAACCGGTGTGAAACTGTAAATCGCAGAATTACTGCGACCTATGAGTACTAGGAGAGGAGGGCTGGAGACTTGAGGAGACTTGCTGTCACTCAAACTCCAGCGGTTACCACCAGGCAACTGGTGTGAGATTCCAAATAATAATAATAATAATAATAATAATAATAATAATAATAATAATAACAACAACAACAACAACAACCACCACCACCACCACCACCACCACCACCATCATCATCATCATCATCATCATCATCATCATCATCATCCTAGTTTCGTGGTTCAACCTTTTGCAGCATTTATTTCAAGATCAAAGTGGAGTATCTGTTTATCACTCGTTGACAGAACATAACATTAACTTTCTGTGTTCAACTTTGAACGTCATTATAGTCATGATTTAATTGTTTTCTTCGTGAATTTCAATTTGATTCAATCTGTCTATTTTTCAGTTGATAAAAAAAAAAAAGTTATATTATGGTTGGTTGCTGAATATTTTTCATGAATTTTGTAAAACTATTAGAACGATGATTTGCGTACAAAAACAATGATTTAATTACAAAAATACGAAACAATCAATAATTTAATTAGAGAAATACAAAACAAAAAATGATTTAATAACAAAAATATTAAACAAACAATAAACTGTTTCAATACAAAATGTTATAGAAATTAATGAGTTAAAGATGAGTAAAAAAATTGAGTAATGAAAGGTTATATTAAATAGAAATAATTTAGTGAAATCAAATAACTCAACTTTTTCCTCGTGAGGGGAGTGAACTTTGAAATTTAAAACTGGAGTGCTAAGTCACGTGGTTTGCAGTGGCAACAGTAAATATCTATGATAAGTATCGTTTTTGTCGTTTGGAAAAAGCAGTTAAATTGAATTAAGATTTGAGGAGAAAACAACTGAAATAAAATCATAATAACGATTAAAATTTAAAATTGCATTTATATTTCGTTGCAAATGGGGGCGGAAATGGTGATTTTGGGTGGGCGATAAGAATTCAATTTTTCACGTAACCGCTCCTAAAAATTGTGAGCATGGATTCAAGTTCGCAAATTTAGTATTTTATAAGAGGTAATAATCTCATCGTTGCTACACAGAAACCAATAATTAGTAGTAATTCAATGATAAATAGCTACCAAATAAGGTGTTGTCTTTGTAGCTTTTGAGCTATGCAGTAAACTTGTCTATATAAGATTATAACTTTTGATACATCGTACCAATCAAAAACCTTTTTGATTTTTAACATATTTTAGAGTTAGTGAGACAATTTACGTAGTACAATGAATAGCAACAAAATTGGGTTCTAAGAGTAATAGATTTTGAATCTAGGGATGAATATATTCGTATTTTTTTAGTAACGTACTGGAAAGAAAAAGAAAAAGAAAAAAATCTACTATTACCAAAAGTATGATATCTTGTCTTATAACATTTAAACCTTCTGGAAAGAATTTTCAATACGTAAAGCGTATATGAGAAAAATCCTCTCAGATTTTAAGCAAAAGAGAAATTTTGTATATCTTTTAGAGGACGCATACCTCTAATACAAAAAAAAATTAAGATGTCATGGGAAGGGGACAAGTTCTGGAAGATAGATGACACCCTGAGTTACCATCCCAGGTGACACTAACTCTAGGAAAGCCCCTGTCAATAGGTATAATTATAATACATCATTATTACAATTATAATTATAAGCAAAAGTATAATTATCAATTATTACATTATTTTAGGTAACTAATCTTTTGTGCGCACATCAATTTACTTTGTGGGCTGGTTGCTAAACGTGTGTTTGTGTACACTCATTTATAGCTTAGAGTAGGGATCAGCAACTTCTTTTTGTAATGGCCCACTTTTAAATATTTTTTGTTTTCCCCATGGACTACATGTATATTATATCATATCTCACATACCAAATTTCGCCTTTCAACGCCTACAAGTTTTAAATATTTACTATGCTAGTAAAAATGATATAAAAATCTGCTCAAAGTATTCATATTTATTTATACGCAACCTTTTGATATCAGTTAATCAATAAAAAACAAGTATCAGAGTGAAGATTGTGGTCTCTCATCGACCTCAGTAAATTTTGGAATGTAAGTTGTAGTAGCAATCATCTGCCTCAATAGCAAACAAACCATACAAAGCAATGCTTATATAACAAAAGTTAAAGAAATCGCAACACCAAAGACTGTATAAAAGCCATCAACTGCTAAATGGTTCATAAATACATAAGATTTGAATTTTTAAGAAAAGGTTCAAGATCCACGGAGAACACCTCAAAAGACCATTTGTGGACTGCGATTCACCCGTTGTTGACCTCAGCTTTAAGGGAACTATGGTCGACGAGGAGTCAAATCTTTACTCGATGCTTCGTTCCGTATGGCTCAAATTATTGAGCATCTTAACAAAGATTCCCAAAAATGAATGTCGTTTTTAGAGCTTTCGTTAAGAGCTCAGTCTCAATTCTCTTTCGACATCCAAGAACTAAATTTGATCGATACTTGTGTGAGAAGATACTCGTTGATTTATCGACGTTCCATTTTGCCAAACATGCAACAAGATTTTTTTCCAACTGCTCAGTAGCGGGACTAAAGAGAATCGCTATCATTCTGTCTCCATCTATAATCACCAGATATCACCTACTCTCTCTATCAATCACTTTCCGTATCGACATTCTTTCTTTCTTTCTCTTTTTTTTTTTTTTTTGTTTACTTTCATTTTCTCTCCTCATTTCTTTCTCTCTTTCTTTTCTCGTTTTTACTTCCTTATTCTTCCACATCTCTCTACTCTCAGCCATCTCGGTTTCTCATTTTCCTTGCGTCTCTATCTTTTCTCTCAATACTTCTCTCTATCCCTGTTCCCCTCCTTTGGTCCCTTCTATATCCCTTCCCCCCCCCTCTCTCCTTTTTTTTCATTTGATCTAAGAGTTATCTCTCTTTCCCTGTCACTTTCTTCCTGTATCTAGAATGCTCCACTCAATTTTCTGCTGGTGTTTCAAAAATGAATGGATTGCAAATGGGAAAACCTTTCTTTCTTTTTCGTTGGTTTTTCTTTCTTTCTTTCTTTCTTTCTTTCTTTCTTTCTTTCTTTCTTTCTTTCTTTCTTTCTTTCTTTCTATTTCTTCCTTATTTTCTTTCTTTCTCCGTTTCTTTCTTTCTTTTTTGTATTTATTTTCTTTTCCTTTTTTTATCTTTCTCTTTTTATTCCTTCTTTTTTTCTATTTTTCTTTGACTCTTTTTATTCCTTACTTCCTTTTTCTTTTTTCTTTCTTCCTTCTTTTTTCCCTGTCATTCTCGAAAAAAAGATTTTTTCATATCAAGTGTCCTCTCTGCTTTAATTGACAAAGAAATACGTAGCTTTAACCCGAACCAGCTGACCACCAGTGACCACCGATATCGACCGCAATCCATGTTCCACACCTGGACACCTATCCAGAGGTCAGAGAGTGCTTTGTACTTTCAACAGATTGTTAGAAACCGTCAACTAGAACTGTCATCTAGAGTCGACAGATTTCGTCAGTTTTTAAGTGATTATGGCTGGCTATGGATGTGTACAGGCCACGTCAGTGGAGCAACAGGGCTGAAAATTTGAACATTTACTCCTTATTATGTTAAGATTCTCTTCAAATAGCTCCCTCCAAGAAAAAAAGTTTTCAGGGTTGGGGGTCAATTCACAATCCAGGCTTAAGCTAGATTGGGCCCTCAGTTTGAGTCCTGCAGCGTTGATGTTTTCTTTTTTGGAAAATCAGACTTTTAATGAGCCGATAAGAGATGAGAAAAGTAAAATTCATTGATCATTCCTTTTTCTAATTTTTCAATCGATCATCCCCGACATGGCATGCTACCAAAAGACTTTGGTGATGTGATGGTTTCTATTGAGTGATCAACCAGACTTATCGATCATATATATATATATATATATATATATATATATATATATATATATATATATATATATATATATATATATATTTTAATTTTTCAGAATTTGGCTGTATTTCCGACTTTACGATTCGCTTTGGATCTCGTGAACAGCAATCTTCAATAGAACCCGGAATGTTCTGCTTTATTTATCTATGTTCATATGTGTCAATGTTCCTATCAATCTATCTATTTATATTCGTATGTCAATGTTCCTATCTATCTATCTTCGTATATGTCAATGATCGTATCTATCCCTCTGCGTTCATATATGTCTTTGTTCGTATCTATCTATCTATCTATCTATCTATCTATCTATCTATCTATCAATGTTCATATATGTCAATATTCATATCTCTCTATCTATCTATGTTCGTATAAGTCAATGTTCTTATCTACCTATCTATGTTCATATATGTCTTTGTTCGTATCTATCTATCTATCTATCTATCTATCTATCTATGTTCATGTATGTCAATGTTCGTATCTACCAATCTATGTTCGTATGTGTCAGTGTTCGTATCTATCTATCTATCTATCTAAACATATATATATATATATATATATATATATATATATCAGGTTTTAAATTGCGCAATGATGTCGTTTTCGTATGTGACACTTTAACACTGACATTAAGTCAATATTTGTCTCAAAAGCGCGTATTTCTTTCCTGTGCAATCTGAAATATATTTTTCGTCGTCTCTCGAGTGAGCGATTATTTACAAGCCCACCCAGATTTGAGCTGAGGATTTGCTCAGTATTCCCGAGGCTATGAGTTTAATACTTCGACCACTATACCATCCCCGCCACGTACAATATTCCGGCGAGCAAGTTATAATAAATAATACTGTTTACGACAATTGGCAGCTAGCACGCAACCGAATCATTGACACTAGTAGTTATATACTTACTGTTTATCCGTTAACAGCTGTAATTACGCACTTGGTATATTTATTTATAAAAATAATTACACTCTTAAAGACACAATGGCTCTGTACTTACAAGCAGGGCCTCCCAGAGGAATTTTATAAGGCGGTGCAAAGGTGTTTTTAGTCCCCCAACCACCACGCCAGCCAAACACCTTCGCTCTTTAGCCATTCTGTTCTCATAGCATGCCATACTATATTCGCCCTCCGGTAAATGATAGTCAAACTGTTTCATTAAAGGGTATATTGTATCGACTTAGAAATTTCGATACTTTGCTCTACACGACGAACTCATGGACCCCCTTGGCATTCTGAGCCCCGGTACGATGCATTGACTGCACCCACTCCCACTGAGGGGCCCTGCTCACAACATAATTATTCGCTTCGAATGAAGACGTGCTGAGAAGATCGGAAACATACCGCTATAAACAAATGTACATAGATATGAATAAATAATACATACAGTGACTGTATTAATTATCCGATACATTTAAAAATGTTTTTTTAAGCATATTCATACACTTTCAGAATTGGCTGAATTTGGACTGAATATTTCTAAATTTCCTACCCAACTTTTCAATGTTCAATACTGTTTCAATCTTTTTTTTTTTTTTTTTTTGTCAAAATTCTCCCAATTTTGAAATTATATACGGATGTTTAAATGAACTCTCTGAAATGTATCGGACACATTTTGCTCTCACTGTACATACACATCTCATCATTTACATCTATAGCAACAGCCATCATAAACTTGGTTGATTGAAGAATTGCGTCTTGTTCTAAATTCAGAATTTTCTCAAATGTTCCGTCACTTTTCCGACTTCCAGTCTTTCAGCTTGTTGCAAAGTTTTAGAAAACTTAGGGAGTAGATCCTCAGGAAAGTATTTATGGACGGACTAATAGACTAACTAATCATGTTGCTGCCGTGGATCTAAAAAAATGGAATTCGTGTTTTTTTCATTGCTTACATACGCGTGATTTTGGAGGAAAAAACTGAAGTTGTGCTTGTAATTATAAATACACCCGCTTTTTAAATTTACACTGCACTGTAATAATTAAAATAATAGAATTGAGTAGAGGAGTATTGAGAATATTTCAATAAACAAAATGGTTGAACATCACAAAATCGGACTGCAGAAACATCAGAAATCCGACTGTTTCCAAGAATTGAGTAGTCATGAAATTTCGTAAAAGTTTTTTTCTTATCTTTCGATAAGTAAAATACCGTTCTTTCTGAATAACAATGTTTCAGAAGCATCTACGAAGCATGTAAATTATTAATTAAAAGACAATTTTTTAAGGAAGCCATTAAAGAAATCCCATCATAAATTGATTTTTTTTTCTTGTAAAACAAAATGTATAGGTATTTTTTTGGGAAGCGGCTCAAAGATATTTTTATTGAGATTTGATAAAATTAAACGAGTATTTTTGTTGATATCGTAATAGTACTTTTAAATTCTGAGCTTTTCACGTAACTTGGTGGTGTAAATGACCTGACCCTGTGGTACCTGTGTTACACCCGAGGTTGCCGAGTTTGTGATGCTCAACTATTTTGTCTTTTTTGAGCAATTCTTGATGATGAAGGATAATTTTCATAAAAATGTCAACTTGACCGCTTAAAGTAAGAGTGTAAAGGATGTTTTTATCACGGGTGTTTCAATTAAATATCTATCCAGTTGAGCCTAGATTGGTGCAAGGCTATAATGATATGGTACCCAGTGAGAATAAAACTCACCAAGTTACGAGACTAGCTTGCTCAAAATGTTTGTGACAGGAACCCTTGGCTCCCGTAAGCAACACTAGTTGTCGCAGATGTAACCAAAAAAAAAACAAAACAAAATAATAATAATGATAATAATAATAATAATTATTATTATTATTATTATTATTATTATTATTCGTAGAAGTAGTAGTAGTAGTAGTAGTAGTAGTAGTAGTAGTAATAATAATAATGATAATAATAATAATAATAATAATAATAATAATAATAATAATATCTAAATAAATAAATATTTGAATGATTAAATAAATAAATCTCTTATTCCCGGACTGGCAAGCTTCAGTACTGAGGGAGAGGATCCCCTGCAACTTGTTTTCAGTAAGTAGAATCATTTTTCGTTCATACATATTTTTGGTGTTAAGCCACACGTCTATTCAAATATAAACTTAAGCTGTTGAGTAAAGATTAATATGAGACAACACAATGATTAATTGAAGAGTTAGTTTGATCAATGAAAGATAATACCTACGAAAATATCACTTTAGATCAAGGTTCAGCCGAACTTCGTGAGAGGACATGCTGTCCCCAATGGGAGGTATCATTCCTGCATAGGGAAGAGCCTCAAGATCCACTGAGTATGTTCATCAAGTTCATCACGTAGAGCATGAAGACCTTGAAGACCAACGTGCATTTAAACCCGACAGACTGGTCGTTAACAACGGGACAGATCAACATCAAAAGCAGGATTCACTATCAGCACTGATCCTCTGTCTTGCTCAGCTATCAACTCGATAAAAGCAGTTATGGGTACACAGAATGGTGAACTGAACCACCTGTTTTACATCTACGACTTCAAGACCTATAGCAACCAAAGAAAAGGTATAATTACCATTGTCGAGATCTTCAGCGACGACATTAGGAATCGTGCTATTGCCACTTTCAAGAGAAGGAAATTGACCAAGTTTGCAAATTTACACGTAGACGTCAACACCACGGTCAAGGAGCTTGAACAATACGGCACATACAGGTACCCAAGAGTGAACGAAGAAGACGGTATACTGTGAAGGAGAAAATCAAGAAAGAGTACTTCAGGAGAGCGCAGATGGGACTGAAAATCGAACAATGTAACGAACAGACGTAACGCGATCAACACCCTAGCGATATATCTAGTGATATTCAGCTTCAATGTCATTAAATAGAGGCTGAACGACATCAAGAGACTAGACATCAAGACGAGGCTGTAGCATGAGCTTCAAGAAGGTAGGACGCAGTCCAACTTGAATTGACCTTCCAATCTACCGATATCGGGATAAACAAGAAAAATAGATAATTCACTCTTACAAATAGGAACAAATCAGATCCACTCCAACAAGAGCTTGTTGTCGTCGAAACCCCACCAATAGAAAAAGAGGCGACTATAAAACAAGATGACTAACAGCAATTGCAAAAAATGCATAGGACGAGGTGATACGTGGGAAATAACACCAAAGAGGCAAATATGAACCAATAGAAGATACACAAAGCAGTGGCAAAGGAACCACAGACCGATACCTGAGACGGAGTACAAGACCAGATTCCTATGACCATCCTCTCACCATCGCATGAGTGGGGATGGAGCAGAGCTACCATACAGGATCAGTGCTAAGTATGAGGAAACTATCGACTTCATCGTCCCAGACCGCCCAGAATTGGTATAGACCGAGTAAACCCACAGGCAAACCAAAGCAGCAACATAACTGCACAGTAAGATCTGTTGGAGTTACAAAATAAAAACGTCAGAGGTTTGTTCTGACCATCAGCCAAAAACGGTCACTAAAATCAACGAAGTCACCATCTTCTGGTACATGCTGTACACGGACAGAGAAATCGAAGCAAACAAACCTGACATCATTATCAAGAACAAGAAAGAGGTGCATGCTCATCGACATAGCAGTGCCATTCGAAAGAAACACTATGGCAAAAGTTACAAAGATGTCCAAATATGAAGAACAGATCACCCAATCCAGGCCAGACGACCAGGTCTTTCTGTAGCGAACAAGAGAATGGGTTATTGCCCCCCATCCCGTAATCACTGTTCAGCAGGTTCAGGTTCGTCCTGAGAACATCTACAGAATCCGTTCAGTGAACCAAGTCAATGGTTTAGCGAAATCATGCGCAAAGACTTAGGAACTCTTACGTTACAAGATTCGTCCCGTGAACATAGTCCAGCTTGTTCTGACGTCCTCACTAAATCATGCACAAGGCCTCAGATTCATAGAACCCTGTGCCTGCAATTTTTCGAACGTGTGTTACCCTACCTTAATCCGACTTTGTGTCGTATTAGTAGTCGAGAGGATGCAAAGAAATAAACTCGGCCTTTTGGCTAGTGTAATGTCTGTTTTTATCAGCTTAATATCTGATACGTCTCTGACATGGGTCTTCGATGTTGGGCTGATTTTTAGAACTATGCTTTAGGGGCCTTTTTGGTGTGAGTGAAATCAGCCCAGGTGCGCTGGTGCAATGTCATGGCCGGTGAAGGGTCTCTGAGGCTTGGCATCGCTAAATGCATCGGGCCTAGGGCCTCAAAAAATGTGCCTTGCCTAGTACGGGGAAGCACTTCGCTCCGGGGTTTCGCTGTCCCATCGTACTAAAAGGGATGGGTCGGGGCTTGCCGTGGTGCCTTCGTGACACTAGTTACGGGGACTGGTGCGAATTTTGAACCCCTTCAAAACAGGATCCCACCAAATTTCCAGTCATGGGGATGTAAATAAAAAGATCAGCCTTTCGGCTCAGAGTAAAGTGTAGTATCTGTAACTTTGCTGGAAACGAAGTGTAGTATCTGTGGTTATCAGCTTAGTAACAGATACATAACCTAACCCTGAACCTTAACCTTTTGCATGATATCAGGTGAGAAATCTATTAATGAATTAGTATCTTTTTAGTTACGAGTTAGGGTTTTTAGCCTTGAAATAAATTGAATTACATTGTTTCTTCTTTGACTCAAACGACGGATGCAAAGTAAGGATCCAGTTGATTATTATAGTTACATTGTGAAGAGACACCACCCCTTGAAACTCGTGGATTGATAGCACACAATACAACAGTGAATACAAAGAGAGAGAAAAAGTACCTGGACTTGACTCAGGAGCTGAGAAAAATGTGGAACGTAAGAGTCGGGCTTGACATAATAAGGAGTAGATGTTCAAAATGTCAGCTCTTTGGCACCATTGGTTGGGGCCTGCACGCGTGACACATAGATAGATCGATAAATATCCAGTCAGATCCATTTGAAAGCCGACAGTTTTGATTGTGGGTTTCCAATAGTTTTGTAACATAAACAAACGTTGACTAATGTTGCCAAATGCTGTCAAAAAGATCGTAAACAAAGTTGCAGGTTTTTTTAACACAGTTTTCTGAATTATTTTTTCGTGTTATGTTACGAATTTCCTTAAAGGGGTTTTCAGTCGATATTTCCCGCTGTTCTCAAACATTGACTGTACTATCACTTCGCACGAATCATTCAACCTAATAAAAAAAAGTCTATAACACCGGAGAATAATTACAAGAAGAAGAAGAAGAAGAAGAAGAAGAAGAAGAAGAAGAAGAAGAAGAAGAAGAAGAAGATAAAACAAAGAGAAGAGGAAGAAGCTGCAGAAGAAAATGAAACAAAGAGGGAAGGAAGAGGCAGAAAAAAGTGAGGAAGTGAAGGAAATGGATTTTAGGAAGAAGGATGAGAAGACATAAACAGGCGTACGAAGGAAAGACAAGAGAAAGAGAGGTAAAGATAAGAAGAAGTGAGGGAAAAAAGGGTGTGGAGAAAAAGGAGCAGAGGGCGTAACAAAAGAAAGAAGAGGAGATGATAAAGAATAAAGAGAAGCGGAGAAAAGGGACCAGAAAGGAGACCCAAGGCTGCTTGGTTCAAAGCTGATCGTTGTTTAAGCCGAACCAGAGTATTGGAATATCACGCCGCCCCGCGCTAGGTATGCCTTTAGGGCTTCTTATTGTGTACAGACACTTGGCCGGGTCGGACCAGGCATGTAGGGTCCCACATTGTAATGTAGGTTGATTAGAAGGAGGTGGTCGTGTTTTTTTCTCTCTTTTACTTGCATTGCTCACAGCTAGTTGAGGACTGTCACATGGACACTTGGAGCTGATTACGATCATTAACTGATCCTACTTGACCCTTGAGTATTCAGTAGATGTATAAGCAGAAAGAGAGGCTGATTCGGTTTGACTTTGTTTAGTCCATTAAAGCTTGACGTGCTGTTAATTTGAAAACAGCGATAAAGGTGGTTCAGATGATAACAGAAGAAGTGGAGAAGAAAAAAGACGGAAAAGGAAAGAAAAGAACGAGAACTAGGAGGCACTCAGAGAGCACACACCTCTGCCTACGCTATTGTCAATGAAAATTGAATAAAAATCAGCCCCAAAAATAGTTACGATGCAGGGGAGTAGAATAGAGAAAAAATCCTGGATCTGCCCCAAAATTTAAGCAACGTTCCATAGCCCACCTTTCAACAAAATGTTATTGGCATTCATTGGGAACTTTTGGAGATATTGTTTGGACAAATATAAATGAGTATATAAACGAAAGAAAATGAAAAGATTTTCTGTCCATCGAAAAAAAATTCTTCAGTCCATGGACTACACTTCCCCAAGAATGTCATTGAAATTCATAGAGAACTTTCAGAGATACAGCGTATACATATAGTGACGATGTAGGGAGGTAAATGTGCATGGATCCACCCAAAAATTCAATCACTTTTTGAGTGGTAAGAGTGAAGAAGAAAAGATGTCAAAGATGGTTTAAAGCCTGGCTGCTGCAAGGTCAAACTCCTATTCAGACTGAAGATGATTACTGCAACTTCAGTATTGTATCTATACTAGTATTTGTGCCTTTTGTTTGTTTGTCCGTGCCTCTTTTACGCTGAAACTACACCGCCTATTGGCCTAACATTTGGCTTGGCGAATTTTTAAAAGTCGACTTATCACATAGGCTAACCTTCGAGGTTATTTCAGTTCACTGGAGGTCATCATTTTCGTACAAGGATTTTCGTCAATCATTCTTCCCACGAATGGCACGCATACTTCTTACAATAAAATCAATTCCTAATCAAGTTTTGATATTTTTAGTCACCGATAGACCTTTTCTGCAATAACAGTTGACAGCATTAGTAATAGTATCAAGCTCCATGTCCGTAGTTGTTTTTGTTTTTCTGTCTTTCTCAATGACAAAATTCCCCCTAAATCAGGTCATAGAGGAGAGAAAGTGGTGGAGGGGTGAAGTGTTGAGACATATGACTGAGTATTATTCATAAATCAGGTAATTCCTTTTATAAAATCGAAGGTATTTGCATTTGTAATATAACTTTTAGTAGATATGTAAGACGAAGAAGAAGAAGAAGAAGAAGAAGAAGAAGAAGAAGAAGAAGAAGAATTAAAGAGAGAAAGTATCAATGAAAGAAAAGGTGTGGAAAAGACGAACAGACAGATGAGTTCGAGAAGGAGAAAAAGAAGGGAAAAGAAAGAAAAGCATAAATTCTTAATTGCACTCGCTAACATTTTTACAAATATCGTTGTCAGTAATTCTGGATGTGGACAAAACCTCATAGTGATCATAAATGCAATAGCACCATTTTAGATGTGCTAGTATCTTTAGCATCGATAGTCATCATTAACAGACATACCGAAACATACCGTCTTTTGCTCAGAGGTATCAATGTAGATATTTTTCATTTTAATGTTTTTGATTGCGTGTAAATATCTGTGTATATCAAGTGCATCAAAAATCCAATTTTTCAATATCTTTCAGCTTCACCCTGTAGTTCTGATGGAAAATTTTTAATTGAAACTGTTCATTTCCTCTAAACTTTAAACTTGTTGGTAATTGACGTAATGTAGAAGTTTCAAAGCTCAAATTATCGGTTTTTCTTCCCGAAAAAGGTGTCAAGTATAGGAAGAGATCAAAGCTGTCCGGTTTTGAACCTGATGGGATTGTTTTTACGTCAACATCAGAGGCTATCCCAACGTTCAATAGCTGAGGAAATTTGAAGTCAGATGGTTTCGAAAACTTTTTTGCGTGATCCAGGAAGTTATTGAGTCAAAAACAGTGGTATTAGAACCAAGAAGTCCTATCGTGACGAAAATGCAGTTTTGGGAGCGCTGCAGCCAATTTTCAATAAGTCCAAGGCTCGTCCGGAGGTAGGAACTCTGGTGCAAGTTTACTACGGACCATTTGACAAACAATTAAGAAGTCAGAATTCAGACAAAGGAAAATATTGCAGCGTCCAGCTTTGAAAATTGTCCACAGGCAATGCAGACTGTAATTTGCAAGATTTTATGAGGCGTAGGATGAGGAGTGGCAGAAGATCCTCTTCGTAAACGAGAAGAAATTCAACCTTAATGGCTAAGATGGCCTCCAGTATTAATGACGTGACCCACAAATATCAAAAGAAATCTTTTCAAATCGTATTAGTGGGGCTGGTGGGCTCATGGTTTGGGACACAGAACGATATGTTAGGAAGATGGCACTCCAGTTCATTGACAGGGTACGGAGATATGCAAAAAAATGGGGATTTAGTCGCTGAAGACGTTCTGATCGGCGGACAACAGTTTAAGTTTTAGCGTAATAATGTTCCGATTCACGCTGGAAATGTCACGCAACAATTTCTTCAAGAGCAAGTTTTAAACGTTTTGGCTTGACCAGTAAACAACCCGATTTTCAACCATGGGAAATGTATGAGGGTGGTTAACAATGAAGGTTTTTAAAGTTGGGGGCAGTCAAACCTGGTGCGAAGACTCAAGATTGCCATTTTGGCTGCTTGGAATGTAGAGCCTGATGTCTTCTTCCATGGTTTTGTTCAATAGCGTGCCAGATCAAGTAGTAATAATGGTGATGTAAAAAAAAACTTTACAATGACATTTTTCTATAGAAAAATCAATAAATTTTGTGGAAATTTTCAACCAGCCGATTGATATCTTTGATCTAAATAGTTAATTTTGAACTTTCTTCAAAACAATTTGCTTAAGACGGCGTATGATAAGGCCAAATGCATTTGTGCTTTATTTAAAAGAATATAAAATTGAATTAATGGAAAATTTTAACCTTTGAATCTAAAATTTTCGCCCGTGTTTAACATTTTGTGGTGCCTTTATTCATTGTTCGCCCCTTTTTCCAGTTGTTAATCGATTAACCAAACATGTCATATTGTCAAGCATGTTTCTAATGAGTGACTGACAAAAAGTGTTATTATTCGTAATATTAATAGTCGTATGGGGAGTACTTGTATCTAAGTCTTCACACCAGGGGGCAACTAATGGTTTTCCCTGGAGATCGAGAGCACGGTAAGTCTCCTCAATACTCCAGGACTCTCCCCAGTATTCTAACCGTCTTCAGTAGCGATGTCGTCTGAATTACCCCAATTCTTCTCCGGATTCTATTCTTTTTGCTAGACTCTTGGGAATGGTTCCCAAAGCCCCAATCACTATTGGCACTATAATCACCCTCATGTTTCTCAACTTCTTCAGCTCTCTGGCGAGGTCCAGATATTTTATCTTTCAGACGATATCTATCATCTTTGCTCTGTTTCGGCCGATATAACCACAGGCATTCCTCATAAGGAATTGCCAAAGAAACTTGCTTGTATCAATCGATACATGTTTAATTCAAATATGTGTGATGCGTAAATTCGATATAATAATAATAATTTTAAAACGAATAGAAATTCGACTTCTGTTAAAGAAACGGAAAGACAGATAGTCAGTTCAGTGTTTTTATCAAGATACTGAACATATGACTAAAGTGACAACTATAAAAATGTTTTATTACTTGATTCTTATGCATCAAATCCAATCCAGTGAGAGTTCAGGACATAATTACGAGTGGGCACTTGAATTTCTCTCACAAAGGTCAAAACGAAAAACAACCTCGCTTCCATATGTTTAAAGAGATAACCAAAGATAATGAGTTTCAAAGTTGTCGTCCAGCTTCTACGAATACTTCAACTTCAAGTGATCAGGATGTTAACCCTTGAAAGCCCTAAGTGTATGATCCAACGGTCTATTGTGGAACAACTAGTAATCTTGAGAGTCATCCCATAATTTTCTGCTTAATTGTTTATTGCAACGAAACATCGGACATTTTGTCACGTATAAACGGGATTGTATTTCTTTAATTGATATACGAGTGTGTTTCATTCGTATCGATAAACTCTTCTATATTAATGCATTGCATCTAACCATTTGATTCATGTCTGTTATTTGCTTTATTTAACTTTATGACAGTGCTTATGCTTTAAAGATTTGATACGTTCATAATTAGTGGGTGGTGATTGTGATAGTGATGATGATGGTAGTAGCAGTGTTAATGCCGATGGTGGTGATGATAGTGGTGTTGATGATAGTGGTGGTGGTGGTAGCTATGGTGGAGCTGGTGATGTTTGAAATACAAAGTTATCATGGAGTGGTTTGGGTCGTTCCTACTGCTTTCAAATTACATCAATTTCGTAAAAATATGAATAGGGAATGTTATATGGATTCAACTTGAAGCGAAGGAAACTGCGCTCGCTAAAGATGAAATGCTTACACATATCGTACAGAGATTGGCGTTTGAATGAAGTGAAGATCAACATTACCAAGGACTCTTAGTAAAAAATCAGTACCACTCAATATAACTAAGTAAAAACTATACCCATTGAGACTAATAGCCCAAAGTTAAGTTCAGTACTATCAGGAGGAGAATTAAATGCAATGAATGAATAAAAGCAAAGGAAGACCCTCACATACACACAAAAAGAAAATAATTTTTTTAATCAAGCTCCATTTATTATATCTCTGAATTTTTGAGATGAGGTATTATTATTATTTCTATTATCATTCGGACCATCCTCATCTTGGTTGTTTTTCATACAACGTTTCGGCCGTTGCACTCTACGGCCTTCATCAGGTATCATCTGGTAGGTGTGGGGAAGTAACGAACCGAACCCTTTAGAGACAATATAATAATACTACTAATGCTAAGAGGGGAGTACGGTCAATATACCCCCGTCGGATAAATAAAGGGTTCGGTTCGTTACTTCCCCACACCTACCTGATGAAGGCCGTAGAGTGCAACGGCCGAAACGTTGTATGAAAAACAACCAAGATGAGGATGGTCCGAATATTGATAGAAATAAGCTCCATTTATGTTTTAACATCGTGGACCTACGCCATTTTAAACGGTGTGCGGGTCTGCCTGGTAGTGTACCCAAGATATCTTTGAATGTTGTAATATCCTACCTAACCTAACCAAGTAAAGATTAGTACCACCCAATCGGACTAAACAAAGATCAAGAGGAAATATGGTGCTGATCTTTACTTAACCCTGGTGTTTTTTTTAATTTTTTATTTTTTTTATTTGAGACGATGTTCTTTTTCCAACGAGGAATGAAGTGTAATCTATGAATAATGATAATAATGAGGTCACCTACTCTCGTCTTGTTATAGCACCAAATTCGATAGGGAGACCAGAAATACGAGTCAGCTTGTTTATTCAGATTATGAATGGAAAAACAACGGCCAATGAGGGTTCAATGCTGTATGTTGAGTTTACGGGGACAGTTTTTAGTGCCGGGATTTAAACACGGTAATGTTTTCGTTTCTTTCTGTTTGCAGGTTGAGTATATTAGGTGAATCATTATGAGTACAAGAAGAAGAAGAAGAAGAAGAAAGAAAAAAAAACGGTCAAACGCATTTAAAAACACAGTTAGCCATTTTGTGGCCATCTCAATAGCTACATTTGGGTAGGAAATTGCTAAAATTGGCTGGAATTGCAGAAAATAGCACTAGAAATATGCAAAAAAAAGAGAAGTCTACTTGACCTGATGGTTAATCGGCCAATAGCATTGAAAGCAAAAAAAAAAAAGAGAGAGGGCCTACTCAGCCTGATGAACACTGACCTCGAAAGCAAGGAAAAAAGAAAAAAATGATTCGCTCAAAGTTGGATTCGATCCCAATATCAACTGATATCTAGCAGAATTACCCTAGAACTTAGCAATGCGAAAAAAGTACAAAAAAATTGAATTCATTTTCAATCATAAATAATATAGTCGGACGAATACCTCAAAATCACGGACGAATACCAATTGCCTTTTTCAAATTCTCAAGTTTTTATAATGTCTAATGGTTCTATTATTATAATATTTGTTTTAATGAAATCCTCAGTAAAAAGCAATTTTCAGTCGAAAGAAAAATAAATAAAATATATATACTTTTTATTATATAAGAATTATTTTTTTTCATAATAGAAAATTAATGTTTACAAGAAAAAAATACCAAGAACACAGAAACGCGAGTTGAGACGATATGACGTCACGGAATCACTTTTTCTTTTTCGCTCTCTCTCTCTCTCTCTCTCTCTCTCCCTCTCTCTCTCTCTCTTTATCATTCCTGTCTTAAATTCAGACATCTTAAATTCCAGTTCTGACTAATTGAGATAATAAAGTCAACTTTAGGAGTTTAACGAAAACACAACCTCACACTATTCTGCACCTCCACAAATGTTTGTCTAAATTGAAAATGTGTGACGTGCAATCACATGACAGATCAGCAAAGACAGGATATCACGTGACTTGCATCTCTCACAGCAGTGTGTCTCCAAGCAATTCAAATAAGCGTTAAACAGGTTTGCACTCTTCTAAAACTATGTGAACTCACATGACGTGATAACAATGTGTCCACACCTTTACTCGCCTATCTCCTCTCTAGTTACGACCAAATTGCATTGAGCACATTGGTTCTCGTGTGGTCACCCAAGTTGAGTAATTTGATTATATGGCATCAGTAACAAGGAGTAATCCCTGACCAGCCCTGTTGGAAAAAGTTTAATCCTTGACCTGAACTATCAAAAGACAGAAAAAAGGGTCCAGCTTAGCATCATAATCGCATTGTAAGTGGAAACCTCTGTATTATCATAAAGAACTGAGTTTTTTTCTGACTAACAGATTTCCTGAGGAAACAAAGGTCTAGTAGATGGAAAAAACACAAAAAAATTACTTGCAAACATTCTTGAGCAAATGATAAATGCCAAAAAATAGCTAAAAATAAACATAGAAAAAGAGTTAATGGTTGATTGCCAGAAGGTCAAATTGGGCCATAAAGTCGTCAAAGTGCTAAGTCTGGTGCAAGTCATCCTGTGACGCTAATTCCATGACTGACTGCGAATCCTCTGGTTTTTGGACATGGCGGAAGTGAAGGCGGTGAGGAGATGGATCCTTGGCTACTTGGACACCTGGTATTCCCAGATGGTCACCCATCTGAGTGCTAACCAAGCTCGACGTTGCTCGACTTCAGTGATCATGCAAGAACCAGTGTATTCAACGCGATTTAGCTGCTAGAGAAGGTATTTATCGAGGACTCCACGGGACGTAAAATGTGTCACGTAGCTTTTCAAATGAGCATAACTTTTCAACTTTTCCGAATCGACCTACACTACCGCAGATGAAGCACTTCTTGCTTGTTCAGTTATTTATGAGAGGGCTTGGCAGATTGGGGTCTGGAATGTGAGCGTGAAACGTATGGAGTCCTTGCCTAACATACACAAAGACGATCCATTTATTGCCAGTGTCCTTATGCTGGCTATGGTATTAGCCGTCCCTGCCCGGGCTTCCAAAATCACAAGTTTCTTTCATCTCAGCTTGCAATATGTGAAATGGACTTCGAGGCTACAAGCACCCAGGGTTGTATCGCTCTATTCACCACTATTTTTATAGATTAGAATAGAAAAAAATACAACTGTACTCAGGCAAGGTTATTATCCGAATCGATAAAGGAAAAAAAATTAGAGCAATCAGATGGGATCAGATTGAATCCAGATTATAAAAATATGAATAAATAAGGGTGATTGATCAATAATTCGATCTTGAAAGTTATCTCCCTTCACAAATCGGTGATTATGATATTGATAGGAGAGAGCACGAATGCAGACCTTATAATGGTATTGTCAACTTGCAAGTCATCATGAATTCTGCATCAAGCTGGTGCATTTTAAGAATACCTTAATTCCATGCCTCTGGCTACAACGCACGGTTTTAGCTACTGAGAAGTCACAGATAAACAAAATTAGGTTTATATATTATAGAATTACATTCATTATAGTTATTCAATAAGCTTATTTTAATCTGGTACAAGGCCACTAGTGTAGAGCACCGAATGGAAATAGAACCTACTCTACAACCAATATCTCATGGCGAGGCAGCTTTTCTATCTATTATAAGGTATTTACTAAGCTTTCCTTGGTCTGGTACTAGGTCACATGAGTGGGAATCCAATGAGAATCAAAATCACTGCGCAGTGGTAACTGCCTTTAGGCTAGATCGCTACCCATTATCTCACGACGGGAGAGTCTTTCTGTCCGTTGTATAGGTATTTACTAAGCTTAGTTTGGTACAAAGTTACAAATGCAGAGAGCACTCAGTAAAAATCAAACTCACAGCTAAGTAATAATGGTCTGCCAGACTAAACCGCTAACTACGACCCAACGGTGAGGCACCAAATTTGACATCGGGCTTTTGATGAGCTTAGCTTGGTATGGTACAAGGTACCCACTTGGGATCGAACACACTACACAGTGGTAACCTCCACACGACCAGTTCGCTAACCCGAAAACAAGATGAATAGGTATCCACTAATCTAAACTTTGTCTGGCACAAGGTGACATGTCTGAGGCATCGTGACGAGCAGCCTTCCAATCCGATGTATTGATAGTCACAATACTTAGTTTAGTTGACGTACGGTCACAAGTATGCGCAATGAGCCCATTGAGGATCGAATACACTGCACAGGAATAACTTGAGTTTTAACCATTAAAGTAGAATCCCCTAACCCTCGGACGAAATTTCATCCCGACCAAAAAAAAACAAAACAAACCCAACAAAACCCCTCGGTCAAAGTGAAAAGTAGGACAAAAATCCTTTGGTAAAATTAAAACATGGTAAACAATCAAGTAATTGGCGACAGTATAAGATATCTTAACTTTCCTTATAAGTCTTACTCAATGGCCTTGCTCTCCTTTCTAGATATGTCCTTATAACTTTTATACCAGGCTTAAAAAATAATACCCTTTTCAGCTGAGGCCATTTTCTCCCTTAAAATAGCTTTTTGTCCCAAGAAAACGGTTTCATGCTCAACACATTTCACTGGGGCAGGTCTCAAGCTATATTTCCTAAGGATTTCCTGAATCTAGAAGCAAAAAAATGGATTATTTTTCTGTCTGCAAAAAAGACGTTTATAATTTTAAAATGCAGAAGACGAAAAAGGCCGTCTCTCAATACATATTTTACGTTGCAACAAAAACTTACGTTCTGTTGTGGTATGTTTATTTACTTTCATCTGACAAAATCTGACAAAAACTTACGTTCTGTTGTGGTATGTTTATTTACTTTCATCTGGTACTGCTGATAATAATCAGCTAGCACAATGTTCTAATCATGATTGCAAGAAATTGAATGTATAGAAGTTTATCAGTGATATAAAGCCCAATTTATGCACAAGTTCGAATCCCCATCACCAATTTTGTATCCGCTGTTTTCTGTGTTGCCTGTATCATTAAGTGTAATCCTGGCTGTCCGATCCTCATGTTTGTGTCTTTGTTGTCTCTATTTGCATACAGTCACGTATAACTTCTGGTTACTTCGACCGTAACTCCGTCTCACTAATGTGTAGCTCACGAACCGACTTCACTCTCATTCCTGTTTACATTGACTTCGACTTCTACTTACCGAACAAGGCACATTCTCCGCCTCCTCTCTCTCTCTCTCTTTCTATCTATTTTTATACATACAGATATATATATACAAAAGAAAAGAAAGAAAAATATATATTGTGTAGCACTTTGCAATCTCTCTCTCTCTCTCTCTCTCTCTCTCTCTCTCTCAATATGTATATATATATATAGAATAAAAATTTACAAGGATAATTCCAGTATACGACAACAATTCGTGCCTAATCGCTCTTCAGCAATTGGTAATATGTTTTGTAATCATGAAAACAAAAAGCCCATTCTCATTCAAATAATATATTCTTGTATTATCCAATCAAATTTAATTGTTTTTGAAAATTGACAATTCTAACCATCAGCACTATGCTTGAGGGCGAGAATTAATGGAATAAATCTTATTTCACCGAATAAACAATAACAAGTTAATTATAAATCTTTTTTTGATTAGTACAACATTTGATAAGGAGGGCACAATTTGGGCGTAATGCTTCACAAGAAATACCTACCTATACACTTTCATATAAAGTACAATTTTATTGCTTATTCAATTTTATGAATATTTTATTAATACAAAGATAAAAATTGATTAAAAAATATGTTATAAATAAAAAACAAAAAATAAATGATATTAATACCCCACCAATTTTTGAATTTTTGTTAATACAAAAATATTACAATTCGACTTTTAAAATGGCCCTTTACTTATAAGATTATTGTCATTACGATTTAGTAATTTACTTATAACTATATGTTTTCATTAAGTATTTTGGGGGATTCTTGTGACATCATTTTTATTTGAAATTATTAAATAGAGTTTTTGAAATTATCCAAAATAGTAATAGATATAAAATACATTATGAAAGTATCTAGAATTTACAAAGAAACAAATATAAACTGAAGAAAAATAATTGGTTGCTGCATTGAGTGAAGATCACATATTTTATCATTTCTAGAGAAAAAGGAGATAATTCTGATTGATCTTCCTCAAGCATAGTATTAATATTTAGAATTGTTCATTTTCAAAAACAATTAATTCTGATTGGATAAAACGAAAATACGTTATTTAATGAGAATAGGTCTTTTGTTTTCATAATTACTGAAATAAAACATATTGCCGATTTTTATTTCATGTATAAATAGCTCTATTTGCTTTGATAATTTTTCAAGCTCTGTGATTAAATATGATCAGCAATGGAAAAAAACCTGTTTCTGTTTTGTATTTTTACAAATTGCCAAAAACATCGTGAATCTTCGGTTATGTTTCGATTTGCATATCCACATAAAATACAGGCGTATCCAGACCTCATATATATATATATATATATATATATATATATATATATATATATATATATATATATATATATATATATATATATATACATATATATATATATGTGTGTGTGTGTGTGTGTGTGTGTGTGTGTGTATATATATATATATATATGCATATATGTGCATATATATATATGTATATATATATATGTATATATATATGTATATATATATATGTATATATATGTATATATGTGTACATATATTATGTATATATGTGTATATATATGTATGTATATATATATATATATGTATATATATATATATATATATACATATATATATATATATATATATATATATATATGTATATATATATATATATATATATATATATACATATATATACATATATATATATACATATGTACATATGTATATATGTATATATATATGCATATATATATATATATGTATATATATATATATATATATATATATATATATATATATATATATATATGTATATATATATATAAAATAAAACAAAATAAGCAATGGCCAACCAATAAACAGAGAAAAGGGGGGAGGAAAAGATACATAAATAGAATAAAAGGAAAATCCTGCAAGCTAGAAAAATAGACCTGCTCCAAAAAAATGTCCTAAATAGGAATCTGAAATAAACCGAATCATTCACCCGAAGAAGCCCGAACAGGACAGAAACATGATTGTGTAGCAAATCCTTCACTCCTTCATATATTGAGTCAGCTGTAACTTAACTTGATGTTTAATGTTGAATGTATCGAGCACTCTATGAAATAAATCCACCAAACATCTGATATTGGATTATATCATATCATATCATATCATATCATACATATATATATATATATATATATATATATATATATATATATATATATATATATATATATATATATATATATATATATATATATATATATATGCACGCACTGAATGCTTCTGCAAATGCAAACTTGTAGATATGTCAAGATAAATTTCGCACAGGCTATTTCTCCTGAATAATAAAACCATGGCTATATTTTTAAATAAGTACGAATTAACGTATTTAGTCAAGGTTCTATTTTATACCTAGATCTACTTCGTCCAGTTTGTTCAAACCGGAGCAGGAATTTATTGACGTCCAAATGTCGTATTTGAAAACCCAGATAACCTGTACACAGAACCAGTCGTCTAAGAGATCATTTTCATTAATCATAATATGTTATTACAGTTTTCCTCCGTTGTAATGTGTATGTTAGGGTCCAAGAAAGACGACCACGTCATATCTGTACCGGGAATAAATAAAAGTCAATTGCGAATGCCAAACAATTTGACCGGTAAACGAGAGCGTGGTTTCCATCACAAAACAGATAAATTGGGAATAAAACTCCGTGTTATCATATCTTGATTGATAGCAAATTGAAAAAGTTTGATATTCCAGTCATATTGGGTCTTTTGACCGAGTAGACGATGATAAAATTGGTGTCTACCATCCATCCGCTTCATATCGCGAACCGCGCTATGAGGAACTGCTTTATATCGAGGGACTCTTGTATTATCTCTATAAGTTAAATATCAACTACTGCATTATTTTAGGTAAGTAACCTTTAGTATTCAGATTAATCATCGCTGTGCTCTAGTTGCAAAGCATGTTCCCAACCTTGAACCAAAATACCCAAACGGGATTAAGGGCTTATTGAAATAATGGAGCGTAAAATACAGGGAAAGTGCAACTTGGGTACAGAGAAAAAAAAGGTTTGTGTTCTGGGTGGCTTGGCCGGCCACCTACTGTGTCTGAACGTGACACCCGAAAGTAGATGTGGTAGGTCAATGGGGTATAGGCGTGATGTTGTATGATGGACCATTTTTTTCCTTTTCCCTCCAGTTTTGAAGGGGTTTTATCACGTTTGAATAAGGTTTTTGTGTAAATATTTTTCATCATCTTTCCCCCCCATTTCTTTCAAAATGCCCTCCCATGACTTGCTCCAAAATAGAATTCTATCCACATCGCCACGGGGTGCATGGCCGTCGGGGCAATAGTCAACGAACTCGTCCATTGTTACAGTGTAAAGGGTTCGATCTTTACTACGTGTCCCTCACTTGTAGCTTTTTGCCAAACTAAACAATGGTTATTAAATACCTATTGGCAATCATTAGTGAGCACTTCTATTTGTTTGGCTAATGGTTGGAAGGTTGGTCTAGCAGACCATAACAAGCGAGTACGGAGTCCAATCTTCATTAGTTTGTTTACACTTGTTGATTCGCACTTAACCCAGCTTGGCTTAGTAAATGCGTGATACGTACAACCAAAAACCACGTGGATTTTAGGCAGTGGGTTCCAACCGAATGTGGTATGGACTTTTATCACAACCATTTGTGGGCAGTACCCCCACACCTAGTTTCCACCATCTCTTTTGGAGTACTACTTGTAAGGAGGCGATGGAATCCATTCTTCTTAAAAAGCGAAGTGAGAATATATATATATATATATATATATATATATATATATATATATATATATATATATATATATATATATATATGAATTGCGTTACATTGTATGGACACTCTTTTTAGAAATGATCTCCAGTTGTTACTCGGGTAGTGTATCCCTCGACCTAAGCAACGTAAATAGAATAAACGATTGGAGAAATAGAATAAACGATTGGACTGCTGTAGGAATTGAACCTGCAACCGATAGGGTTGCCGATTCAACGTAGCGCTGCCCTTGCAAATGAGTTAAATAGCCGCCGGTAATGCAAAGGACCAGAGATCATTTCAAATAATAGTTTCTATGTAATATAACGCAATTCATAATGATTCTGTCGGATCATATGTATCCATTTCTCAATACATACATACATATATATATATATATATATATATATATATATATATATATATATATATATATATATATATATATGTGTGTGTGTGTGTGTGTGTGTGTGTGTGTATGCATGTATTGAGAAATGGATATATATGATCCGACAGAATCATTATGAATTGCGTTATATTACACACACACACACACACACACACACACACACATATATATATATATATGTATATATGTGTGTGTGTGTGTGTGTACTAAACTTTACATGGCACGAATACCACGTGACAGACGTGAATATACGCCCCTGTGCTCTTTCTATATTTTCTTCACGTTTACTGTCTTCTCACTTAAATGCTTAAATGGTTGATGGAAAAACGAATAAGTATTTATTCAAATCATTGTCCCATGACTACTGATCCTTGCACAGTGGCAAATTTGACAAATTTGCCAACATAATATGGGATTATTAAATAGATAAGTGCAAAAATTCGAGTATATGTTCGAATTTTTATGTTTTCAATTTTTAGATAAATGAAATTTATATCATCATCATCATCATCATCATCAGCCATTTCAAGTTCAGTACTGAACAAAGACTTTTCCCATCTCCTTCCATGACAAATGTGACTGCGCTAACCTCTGCAATGTCTAACCAATATACCTTCCTATCTCATCCATCCATTTTGTTTCTGGTCTTTTCCTATTGATTAACATTGACAATATGTTGTCTTTCCCTCTCGCTCAGTGACCAGCCACTTACATCAACATGGATCTGAGTGCGGCCGGAGTAAAGGATGTCTGTCTATCTAGATATCCGCACACTGACTCATATATACACATGCAAGTTCATTATATCATCATTTGAACACCGGAAAAATGTGTGCCAACCGACTCCAGTTAGCTAAATCTTATTGAGCAAATTATTTGACTTGCAATTGGGCACAGATGTGTTTAATATAGTGTTATGATTCAGAAATGTAATTTTTTTAAACCCGACAGAAGAATGTATTTGAGTAAAAAGTAATATTTTAGGACTAATGACACCTGGTAGGGCAAGTTGGATCATATGCGATTGGACCTTAATGATGCATTGTAATATGGTGGAAAATGGGGAAAGAACGAGAAGATAGTAAGTATATATATTTTTTGTAGCCTTTTGTTTTTACTCTGCTTCATTTGTATACTATCACAGAGGATGGAGCGACCCACATACTATGTAACCAACCAGTCCCCGAAAAAAGGTCTCCTAAAAAGTTCTTACGGAAGCTGCTTGAGATGTAGTGTATATGCTGTTTACTGTCACTTCTCGTCAACATAGACTATGCTATCATCAACCCTACAATGAACTAGGTATTCGTTTGTCAAAGCGAAAAAAGTTACATACCTGAGTTGAAAGATCTATTTCATGTAAAACTTTTCGTGCTTACGACACATGTGATTCTAAAGGGCTAGTTCTTTTTCTGCTAAAAATGAGGCTAGCAGTGGTGCAATTAAGTGATGGGAATAAGAATTAGAGCAAATGATTCAACCTGCCATTGCAATCTGTTTCCCTTATAAGTTTCATTAAAAAAAAAAACACGATAGTCAAGGAATTTCAATTTTCCTAATAGGCCGGAATGCGTCTGGTTATGGAGCTCATTCGTCAAAGTGAAATCTTTTATGAAGATTTTAAAAATGAAATTCCCGTTTTGATCTTCCCTTTCCTGTTCCTGTCTCGCAACCCCTTCTTTCTTCTTTCGCTTTTCTGTCTGAAAGGAATGGACACAAAAAAAAGGGGGGGCTGAAATAGGAGAAGGTTCAAACGAAAAAGGGGTGAATAGGTGTGAGCGGCCAAAAGAACGAACGGATAGGAAGTATTTCGGGTGGAAAGAGGAAGGAAGGGATTGGGATTGTTACCACCGTCACCCCCACCCCCACCTGGGGGGGGACAGCTCTTTTTCATTTCGGGGGAAACTCGGCTTACAATTCAGGTTTAAACAGGGTGTCTTTCGACATAGGTAGATCAGATAGCAATCTTAGCTTTGTCGAGCCGGATAATGACCGATTTCGAGAGATCAAGTGAGATATGCAGTAAGAGGACATAGAAAGGCGGGTCTAGGCAGATCAGCAAGTGCTTTCTGTGGTATCAAAACTGAATCGCTCATGCGTTCAATAATTATACAGGCCAGAGGAGAAAAAAAAGAACGACAGAGTCAAAGGAACTTTAGACGGAAAACAATGTTTCCCTTCCAATTGTAACTGGTAATTCTTATTGCTTTATTCCTTACGATCTGGTTCGTCTTATTCTTGTTCTTGTTCCTGATTGTTGTTGTTGTTGTTGTTGCTGTTGTTGCTGCAGCTGTTTTTGTTCTTTTTCTTCTTGTTTTTGTTCTTCTTTTTCTCACTTCAACATTTTTTTTTATAGTCACCTTTTCGATTTTCACAGTTTTATTCCCCCCTTCATTCATTTCCCTCTCCTCCTCATGGCAATCATTGTTTCCTTCCGTCTTATATTTCAGATCTTCTTTCTCACCGTCCTCCTTATACTCATCATTTTCTCCTCCCTTTTCATATTCCTCACCCTTCTTCTCACCCTCCTCCTGATATTCATCATTTTCTCCTCCCTTTTTATTTTCCTCACCCTTCTTCTCACTCTCCTCCTTATACTCATCATTTTCTCCCTCCTTTCTCCCCCCCTCTCTCTCTCTCTCTCTCTCTCTCTCTCTCTCTCTGCTCGTCGACATTTTTATCCCGACCGCTCTCCTAACTTCTCAATTCCTTAGGAGACTGCCAATGGCACCGAGTAATTTTTCGTTTTTTTTTTTTTGGGTGAGGTTTTTTTTTGGGGGGGGGGGTAAAAAGGAGTTATGACATTGCTTGGGAGATTGTGGAAATTAGGGGAACGATTTTTTTTTCCAATTGTTAACCCATTATCTGCAGATGACAGAAATTTCAGCCATTGCAATTTTATGGCTCAACAAGGAGTGACGGAAATTTCCACCAGTCACCTATGCAATGGACCCTCTAATTAAAAGTTATGGACAGAGAAACGTAGAAAACAAACAGAAAAAAAGTTGTCCTTAATTTCAAGTGAAAGGGTCCATTGTTCACAGAGGAAACAAACTGTTCAGCTCATTTAGCAGCATCTTGTAAAATCAAAGTTACCGCTGCATTCGGAACACAGCAACTAAGCTGCTTCTGTCATAATTAATGGGTTAATGTTGTCAAAACAAGTCTTCTAATATTACTTAATACATCGAACGAACTATTTCAAGTTACACAATTTATATTCTTCAAATTCTGATATTTACTGAACCAAGGCAACTTAGTCTGAAGGACACATTCGGTGAGCATCTATTGAGAAACGACCTCACTAACACACTAACCTTCACCCTATGGTTAATCATCTTCTTCTTCGCTCTGATTGTCATCTGGTGGTCATTTTGTTGCAGTAGTTCCCAAGTGAGGGTCGCAAAAATGCAACTTGAGTGAGAGTCACAGGATGATTTGCAAAGAAAAAAATGTGCTGAAAAATGGAAAAAACAAAATTAAAATGTTAAGAGTAAAATAGTGTGCAAATGTATTTGCCTGGTGATTGAGTGATAAAAAGTGTCATTGTGAAATAGTTGTGAACGATAAAGCATCAGTGAATGTATGGAAGCTGGTGACATATCCGAGCCCATTCAAGTCCAATACTTGTACTTGATTATTGAATTCAATTGAAATACAGCAGAACTCATTAAAAGTAAATAAAGAAATTCTGAAAATGTATTTCCGCCCGAGAGTTGTCAGACGCCCCCCACCGAAAAAGAATCTGTGTTCAAGATCGCAGCAAAAAAAGTTTGGAAGGATAAAAAGAACACTATCATTAACGAGACACAATAGGCACAACTATCAATGATATCAGGAGTATTTCAAAAAAAGTTTAGTGAGTTTTGGAGAAAGGAGTTCTGATATCGCTTGGAAGATTGCAGATAGTTGTTGAACATTTTTATTTCAATAAAATTAACCCATTATCTGCAGATGGCTGAAACGTCAGTCATTGCATGTTTATGGCTCAATAGCGAGTGACGGAAATTCCCACCAGTTATTCTTCTCTACAATGGACCCTTCAACTAAACGATACGGATTGAGGAACATAGAAACAAGCAGAAAAAAAGTCATCCCTAACTTCAAGTGGAAGAGTCCAGTGTTGTGTCGGACCTACAAAAAGATTTTTGTCAACTAAAAATATTGTACCATCTAAAAGCATATTTTAAATCATTGAAGAGATTTGAATATCATAAAAATGTACGTATACATTTTGAAACATTAGTGGGACACATTTTATCAATGCCCAGCCTCACCCCTAGTCGCCTTTATCCGGTCCTTAGGGACATTGGCGTCCGTTGGTGGGGCAGGGGAGGGGAAAACAAGGCATTTACCTCTCCGTGGGTCCGGCTTTCTCATCGAAAGCGAGGAGCTTTGAAAGTTGGATCCGTACAGTCAATAAAGTATACCGGACCAGTACATTAGTTTTATGTAAGACCACCTCATGTACCCATATAAAAAGACTGTATTATTATCCTTCACTGGTAACAGATTTGGCACTCAGTGATACCCTGAATATATCCTTATGTCTGCACCCACCGGAAATATATCCTTTTGTCCCTACCCGTCCGGAAAAGTGACAGCGGACGCTCACTCCTGGTGGGGGAGAGAACAATTTCGTTCTGACCATCCTTCTCAAGTTCTCATCTATCATTAATGGACCAAGAAAGCAATATCGAAGATAACGATCTCTAGATTGACACCCCATTTTGTATATGATGATGCTAAGTCTTAACGTTTTTGTTCTGGCTGAGTGAATGCTTCGCTCACCCGTATCTATTATCTTTCGTGGCCGTGTCAATAGTCAAACGTCTCTGAACGGTTATTTTATTATTTTCTTTTATTGGATGAAGTATTGTAAACTATTGTAAACTATTAATTGCTTTACCGGTACTATCAATCAGAACCTTCGGGAGGAAACTTATGAGTCGGCACAGAGCTTTTTTTCAGCTCCACACACACACACACACACACACATACGCATATATACGTACGTACAATGCACGGAAATCCTCGTCCTTTGGCCATTCTGTTTTCATCTACAACGGTATCCCCCTCTTGTTCCCAGTGTAATGCACCGGTTGCACTCCTCTCTCATATGATTTGCAACCAAAACAACAACTATAATGCAGAAGATATCGGGCATGAGAGAAGATTTTAAAGTTTGGATTTGACTTCTACGTGCCAACCAAGTTCTTATAGCTAAGTTGATATTGCAGCTGGTAAATCAAACAAGGCTTCCCTCTGGCGAGAGAGACACGCGTTCGAGTTTCACCGAGAGCTTATATCTTTACTTCCGGCCCGTGGTGCTATCTTCTCGCCGCTATAGATCAATGTCCTGAGCAGAGTTGTGATAGGAAAATAAAAACAAAATTTCTTCCCAAGAGTCCAGCCCATCCCTATTTCTGAATCTCAATTACCTGTATGATCCCCTTTACCCTGGTCCTCTCTCGGATGCACATTGATCTTTCAATCGCTCAGAGTTTTCCCTACCATTGTTCTTTCTATTGTCTTCTGAGTGATTCTGAAATGGTTTTGGGGGAGTTTTGAAAGTTTCTGGGTTTTGTATTCGTTCGTCATAGTTGGTATATTTTACGTTTTAAGCATATTGGCGATTCGCTTATATGCTGAAAACGTAAATTATGATATATTTATGTGTGTGCGTGTGATTACAAATTGCGTTGTATCATATTGAAACGCTTACTTGAAATGTTCTCCTGTTATTATATTTGGCCACTTCAACGTAGTGTTACTCTCACCATTGAGCTAAACAGCCGCTGATAATGCAAAGGCTCAAATGACTGTTTCAACATCAAATTCTCATTTTGCTTATTTACGGTCTATGTCTGCTCTGTTTGTTTCTATCAACGCAACCAAGTGATACGTTCACCGTGTACTAACGGGAGATCATTTCAAATAAGAGTTTAAATTAAATATAACGCAATTCATAAGCATTCAGTCAGATCGTATATCCATTTCTTAATAACATAATTTCATAGAGACCACCTTTCCTACATTGTACCAAAAAGGCTTTTGCTGTCCGTTACTTTTTACAGACACAAATATTTTTGCGTTCTAGTGCATCATTAGCACAGAGCATACCCGAGATACAAAGCACTATGTACCACTGAATATATATATATATATATATATATATATATATATATATATATATATATATTCATGGACGTGATTATTACACTGAGATTTGTTAAACCCCCAAGTTTAAGCCTACTTTTTGATTGAGATGCCATGTAAGGATTTCAAAGGCTAGTTATCAGGGCAGGTATGCCCTTTTCATGATTTACAAAACTTTTTAACGATCAAAATCGAAAACGCAGAACTGGAGAAAGTTGACCTCTATTTCTACCTTGGACAACGAATTTCTATGAAATCCTCAAAAGTAGAAGAAATCAAGCAAAGAATCTCTTTAGGATGGCAAGCCTTCGGCAGAGCAAGCTCAACCTCCAAAGAGAAGAATATCCCATCAGTCCTAAGAAGAAGGGTATACAACCAATGCATCCTCCCGATAGTCAACAATGGAGCTGAAACATGGAACTTAACCGAGAGTCTAACTCGCAAACTGAGAACCATGCGACGTGCACGTGAAAGAATCATGCTCAAACTCACATGGAGAGATTACAAGACAGCACAGTATATTAGAGAGAAAACAGGTCTCCGAGACATCGCAGAATTCATTAAAAAAAACAAATGGCAATGGACTTAAAAGAATGGCTTACAACCAATTGACATCACAACTTGCGTTATGGATCCCCAGAGATCTCATGCGCAACCGAGGCCGGCAGAATACAAGATGGAAAGACGAACTAGACAAATTCAGAAAATATTGGCTCTGCAACGCCCCTGATGGAGATGTCGTGAATCCCAAGGAAGGTCTACGTCCAACGACTGATGTTATTAGACAGATGATGATGACTCTGTCTGACACATAGCTTCTCTTCGAACGCTCTATCGACGGCGATTTCCATCTGCTCCCATGCTGACTGTGCTAACTCCTACCAAGTCTTCCGGCATTTTGTTTCCGTCTCATATCTCGATCTCGTCTTTCCCTATTACTAAAGAAGTATCGCAAGCAATTACGCTTAGTTAGAACTTTGCTGGGTGCCGTACCGAAAAAGCCATTTTATCTGACACAAAGCAATAAAGGAGGCCCCTGTAACTTGGAGCAGCATAGCCATCCAACCCTGTCCTTTTCCACATTTATCCTTGGGCCAGACTCAGATGAACTTGATATACATCCATATCCCAGATTTAAACAAGCTATCCACCGTATCTGGGTTGTAACTTTCGACCCTCTCGATTTTCTTTTGCTTTTTGCTTCAATTACAATCTGATTAGGTTAACTCGATGGCAAATGATCTGAGAGATGCCCACCATAACCCCACTAAAACGTTTTTAGTTCTAAGTGCGCGCATCCCGTTGGAAGTAGATACACAGGGGAAAATTCGAGTAAGCAATAAATAAAAAGCGGGTTCGTCTGATGCAGTGCTGTGACACCCCTTACCCCACCATGGTTCATCCCGAAAACTTTTGTTTGTTCTTGGGGCCGTGACGGTGGACACGCTCTCTGAATCCTTTTTCATACTCTCGCAAATGATTCCCCACCGCCGTAGTCTCTGTTTGACCGGTAACGCAAGCCGGGTCGCATCTCCAGGTGGTAGACCGACACGACCTCTCTCTACTCTTTCTCTACCCTCCCTCTCCCCACAAGACAATCCAACTACGTTCAGGTGTAATCAACTTTTTTTCTTTTTTTACTTCTTTTTCACGAGCTTAATGTTCAGACGGCGCCCTATTCCTATTGCGATCATTGGCTTTTTTTTCAAAAAGGTGGCTAACTCTCCTGTTTCGGAGGGGCATATGTCATTTTTTTTTTCAAAGTTGAAGGAGCGGGAATTGCAGGAAGGCGAAGGTAAGTACGATAAGTAAAATAGGAATAGATGCCTGGGAATTTCAGCTGCAAAGAACAATAAATAAATAAATAAATGAATAAATAAATAACGAAGACAAGGGAGGGGGAAGGGGAAGGGGAAAAGGACGGTGAGAACAGCCGAAAGATCGGAATAATAGTGATTATGGTAGTGAAGGGTTAAAAGATACTAAGTGTGTGTGTGTGTGTGTGTGTGTGTGTGTGTGTGTGTGTGTGAGAGAGAGAGAGAGAGAGAGAGACAGACAGACAGACAGACAGACAGATAGAGAAACAGAGACAGAGAGACAGTGAAAGAGACAGAGAGAGAGAGAGAGAAAGAGAGAGAGAGAGAAAGAGAGAGAGAGAGAGAGAGAGAGAGAATTCTCTTAAAAACAAACAAACAAAGAATGCAAACAAATAAAAGAATAGAAAAAGGGGTAATTTATATCAATCTTCAATCACAAGAGAAAACAAGGAGGCGGCCAAAAAGGATATTCGAACATATCGTATTGTAAAGGAATTGAAAGGAACACATTCAGGACAATAAACATTTCTGCACGAACAAGCGAACGGATAACAGGAATAAAAAGCAAACAAAAAAAGTGTGTGGGGTGGGGCACATGAAAGAAAAAGGAACAAAAATAAAATTGTAAAAATACATAAACGACTAGAAAAAAAAACAATAATTATTGAATTACGCTGATATTTTACAACCCTTTTTTTGTTGTTAAAGCAAATTTTACGAGTAATTGACTGACTGTGTCACCCAGGAAGTGTCTTTTTAATCACTTTCATTCAGGGGTCTAAGAAGAACCCTAAATCCATCGACCAGGCTTTTTTTTTTTTGTTGTTGTTATATCCCAAGTTTTTGTTTTACCAGATAAGGACTCTTAACGTACAGCCATGTTTAGCTCACTCACCACATCGGTCAATGCTCGTGTTGTGAGTTTGATCCGCACGGGTTATCTCACTACGCTGGCCTTGTGCCTCACTAAGCCAAGAAGAAACCTATTTTAATCTACCAGGCTTGAAATTTAAAAAAAACGAAGTTGATTTTGTGTAAGATAAGGACGCAACGTAAGGCCCAGTTTCGTAAATTAGTCACGTCGGTCATTGCTAGGTCATTGTGTAGGGAGATTGATCCTTACTGGTTCCACAGTAACACTGGCCTTGTGTCAGACAGCTCAGTGAAACCCAAAATACACCAATCATGTTTTGTTTTTTTAAAATCATAATGAAAAGTAGGTTTTATGTTAAAAAGTACTCTTAATGTAAAGCGATATTTAACAAGCTAGTCACGTCGGCTATTGCTCGTGTAGGGAGTTTGGTCCTCATTGGTTATCTCGCCATACTGGCCTTGTGCCAGACTAAGCTGAGAAAAATTCTAAATCCATCAAAAGGGTTTTTCCTTCAAAACCCGAAGCACGTTTTATGCTAGCTAAAAATTCTCAGTGGAACCCTAAATTCATCCTCCATGTTTTTTTTTTTAATCATAATGATAAGTAGGCTCTATGCCAGAAAAAAGGACTCTTAATGTGAATTGGTATTTTAGCAAGCTGGTGACATTGATCTTTGCTCGTATTATGAGGTTGCTTAGTTGCTGGTTACTTAGCTACACAGGCTTTGTGCCAGACTAACCTGAGAAGAACCATGAGTCCATCAACATGGCTTGTTTTATAACCAGGAGTATATTCTATATTAGATAAAAAAATCTCACTGTAGAGTGATGTATAGCAAGCTGGCCATGTCGGTCATTGCTCATATAGTGAGTTTAATACTTATTGGTCTTTTTTGCTAGTCTTTTTGACAAGATCCTATTAATCCTAAAAAGAAGGGTATAACCAATGCATCCTCCCAATAGTCATTTATCGAGCTGAAACATGGAACCTAACCAAGAGACAGACCTGCAAATTGAGAAATATGCAACGTGCACATGAAAAATTATGCTGGGCCTCACATGGAGAGACCACATGACAGCACAGTACATCCGGGAAAAGACAAGAGCCAGGGACACCATAGAATCTACTAAAAATCTCAAATGGCGATGGGCTGGCCATGCTGCACGAATGACAGACAACCGATGGACATCGCGACTTACGACATGGATCCCCAGAGATCACATGCAGAACCGAAGCCGGCAGAGACGAGCTAGACAAATTCAGACAATACTGGCTTCGCAACGCCCATGATAGAGAAGTGTGGCGAATCCTTGGGAAGGTCTATGTCCAACGATGGACGTTGGAAGACTGATGATGATGATGATACTGATCTGCCCATCCTCATTCACAATTCACAATAGGAATTAGTTGGATCCTACCGAGTGCCCTACTTAAATGACCTCTCTCGGTGAAATGATCTCTCCAGGGCGAAAGCATGGGTGAAGCATAGGGAGATCCCGGGTTTCCCTGTTGACAGAATCCCATTCTCAGCCACGTTGAAGTAGTCCAAAAAATACGTTTGATATCAGTTCGGCAACAGAAACTAGCGGACGAAAGTCAGTTTTCATCCAACAGCCTCAAGGAGGTTCCGCGCCCTGATTTGTAGTCTTTCTCCTAGACTGGTTGCCTTCCCTAGACAAGAGAGCCCAGTCTGGCCCACTAATGTACCTACGTAGCCCTGTCCCAAACTAAAAATTATGCTTAGTCAATTTTGACTGACATCGAATGATTTGGTGTCGCTTGCATGGCAAACGTTTAATTCGTAAAGTGGATATCCGATGTCACTCGAGTGATGAACACTAGGCGGAAACAGCAAGGTATGAGATTTAAATCAGATCAGAGAGGTCATCTAGAATGTCTCACCTTGAAAGGTGGATAGGTTTTTCTCTCTCTCTCTCTTTCTCGTCAAGAGAGGCGTAACTAGTATGGATAGTGTCCAGCACAGCCCGTCAACACACATACACACACACAATTCTCACTGATTTCTTATACGAGTACAAAACTTACGTACTGATTTTAGGTGTCCAGATCATATGCGTTAACCACGTTGCGCAACTCTTTCATCGAACAAGCGTTTAATTAACATTCCGTTCCGATATTACATATTTTATGAGTGCGTATCAACTGTTTATTTACAAAGCTTTGTTTAGTCTAACAAGTTCGCTTGTTGTTTACAACGCTTGAATGTTCCTTAGTGCAGTTTTCTTAAAACTATTTCACTGTCATTCGCCCTCCAGTTTTTATCATGAAAATTCACCTGAAATCATTCAAGTTTCATATCATCATCATCATCATCATCATCATCAACAACAACAGCAACAACAACAACGGTTGAGCGTCCGTCATTTAGGTGTTATATCAGCTTTATATATTTTCCTCCATTGTAGAATAACAAGCGAAAACGTCGTCTAGTTAATATATACTTCCATTATCAGCCTTTCAGCGTCCGTCGTTGGACCTTCACTAAGATTCGCCAGATCTCTCTATCATTTGCGTCGCGGAGCCGATACTTTCCGAAATTGTCGGGTTCGTCAAACCATCTTATATTCTGCCGGCCAAGGTCTCACATGTGATCTCTGGGGATTCACGTTGTGAGTTGTGATGTTCAGCAGTTGTCTGACATTTTTTTCTACATGACCAGCCCATTGCCACTTGGGTTTTCTGATGAGTTTTATTATATCTCGGACTCCTGTTCATTTCTCTAATATATCATGCTGTCCTGTGATCTCTCCACGTGATGCTGAGTACCATTCTCTCCTGTTTACGTTGCATGGTTCTCGGTTTTAGGGTCAATCTTGTTGTTAGTTTCCATACTTCAGCTCCATAGGTTTGCAGTTTTCGATTTTGATAGTGATCTCCAATTGAGTGAAAGCACAAACTATGGCTTCCCTATCATTGAAACCTTTATTACGGATACGAAGCTCAGATGCTTGGAAAGATGATTATCGGCAGAATAAATACCAGGTGAATATGGAGGATGCAGCAAGATTTCATATCCCAATTCTCTAAGCCGAGATGTGAGGTGTCTGGAACTGTCATGGAGTATTTCATTCAATTCACGAGGGACCTGTTTTTCCAACTATATAGCATTTTCTTTTGTCTTGCGATGACCTGATATGGTCACTTTTGACGTCCTAAAGTGCACGAATTGGTCTTTATATGTTGTTTACCATTGTTGTAGATAATTCTTCATAATTGATAAAAGGTTTTCCTCGAGGTTTATTTTTGGTATTTAAACCTATTGAACCAACTCCGAACAGTTTGCTCTGTAGTAGTATGCACATCAATTGTCAGCAGCTTGAGGATCATCATGCCTTGATTTGAAATCGAACTTGAAAATCAGTCTTCTCGGGTAGACACAAAATCTATTGAGGGTTCAAAAGCCTTCAACGAGGACGAATATATCTCTATTTCTATTTGATATCTGCAAAAAAAAAAATTAATTCAATTGATAAGAGACGGAAATCAGGTACCTTCTATACTGCAGCAGTGTAAATTATCTTATCCGAGGGAAACTGTCTATTTGAACATTTCAACTCAAACACATTATTACTTCCTTTTCTATAGTTTTAAATAACCAACTCATTTGTTCTGGTATTCAATTGTTTTAAGAGAGCTCGGAAAAAGTAAATGAATGGAACTTCAAATAAATAGTATTTATTGAACGGCCCTTTTTTTTTAATAACTGACACAGTTAGAAAATAACTTTAAGAATAAAAAATGAAGAGCCTGAAATAAGTAAAGTTTCCAAAAAGAACTACTGATTTATTTGGTTACACTATTTTTGCTCGCATCAATTTCTTAAAAATTTTGGGAAACTATTTTTTGAGAGGTCAAAAGTAGAGGCAGATTTTTTCTCCATCCTCCGGAGATCAAAAGTGGATGTAATCTTTCTCTCTTCAGGTGGTCAGGAGTGAAAGGAAACTTTCTCTTTTAAGGAGTCAAAAATAATGGGAAAGGTTTTACAAATCTGAAACCTGTAGTCCTTTTTTTTACTCCTTGAATATTTTACCCGGCGTACACAGGTATTTTAACTAGTGTATATATATATATATATATATATATATATATATATATATATATATATATATATATATTGGTGTTGTTGAGTGCACACGTGAACATTCCTTTCGTGCGAATATATTATATATTGCACATTCCTTTCGTGTTAACACACACACACACACACACACACACACACACACACACACACACACACACACATATATATATATATATATATATATATATATATATATATATATATATATATATATATATATGGTTAGTTAGTTAGTGATTTGTCCGCACGTGCACATTCCTGTTACGCAATGATGAATAGCAAATTTATATATCAAAGAAAGTATATTTTTTTCCTGGGGTTTAAGTTTCCGGAATCGAGCCCCGTGATTAGCAGTTTACCTGTGGTCTTCATTCGGCTTCTATCAGAGGTGTAATATTTACGCTTTTCTATAGGTTGCGGTGGGGTGTGGAAGGGGCGCTGACTGTCTACTTGGGTGCACATTACTGACGGCAGGTGGTTTTTTGCACACTGTGGCTAAAGGAGGCATTAGGTATCATCGTATATCTGCCACATAAATCACCACATCACCCTATGCACACACACACACACACACACACACACATATATATATATATATATATATATATATATATATATATATATATATATATATGTATATATATATATATATATACATATATATATATAACATCAGTCATCATAAGTCCACTGCTAGGAAAGTTTTTTTCCCCATCTCCTCCCATGACGATCGCGATTGTGCTAACCTCTGCCATGTCTTACTGGCAAACTTGTCTATCTCATCTCTCCATCTTGTGTCTGGTCTTTTCCTACACTATTTACTGTCCCAATACCATCAATCAATTAACCTTTTGCTCGATCTGTTGTCATTCGGTCTTGATAAGTGTCCTGCCCATTTCCATTCTTGTTGCTGAATCATTTATTATTCATTATCTGTGTCTAGCCCCTGATCCATGATCTTTTCCATCTCTCAGCATTGCTTTTTCCTCATTCAGCTTTTGGGAAATTTTTAAATTTGGCATCCGAGGGTCATAGCTGCATTCATTGTATACTTTATGCTTCAAGAACATGGGCATTCAATATGTCCCTATTCATACCAAAAAAATTTCCGCCATTTTTTTTTTTTTTCGTTTTCTTGGTCTTCCTCTAAATTTAAATCTTTAGGCAAATGTCAACCTCTTCTAGACACTCGCCCTCTCTTCTTATGGTATTGGGAGATGGGGGCTTTATCATTGAAAATTACCTTCGTCTTTATTCTGCTCATCTTTAGGTCTAATTTTTGTTACTTTCCCTTTTTAGATCAGTCAACTTGTTCTATAATTCAACCCATACCTCGGAGATCACGTAAACGTCATCTCAAATAGTTTAAACGTTCTCCACCTATGTTTAGTCCTGTTCCCTCTCAGTCAGTTCACTGGGAGTTGCTCTCAAGGCTAACTGTAACTTGTTTTGGTGATATTAATTGTCTTTCTCCTTGTCTTTTGCAGTACCGTACTAGTAGGAATACCCAGTGTTTCCCAGGGGAAATAACTAAAAATATAACCACATTGGAGAAAATATCTTTGATGCATTTCAACTTACAAAACACAACAAATGAAAAACACGATTGTTTCCATAATGAAAAATTGCTGTAACGGGGGAAATATCCTGATAGAATAAATAGAATAGATGATGACTTCACTCAGTTTGACAGAAGCTCTTGATCCATAAAATTAGTACTTCTCCCATCGGGTGTTAGTATGGAAAGGTTGCTTGGGGATCCAACTCAAGACCAACAAATACAGAGCTCCAATGATCCTGGAATTCAGCACCACCAATCGTATCATCTGTTTCAGGCTAGTTCAAGCTCATGCACTAATTCACCCCTATGTAATATGATCGGTCTGATGCAAAATGACTGGAAAAGGGTACTTTAGTCCCTAATGATGACCTCTATTATCTCAGAAGTCAGCATCACATTTTCAATTGCATTTGAGCGTATTGCGTTGCCATTTGTGAGGTTAAAAACATGTTTGAACTTCAGAGCAAACTCATTATTGCTTCAGTTGACTAGAAATGACCGGAAATGATCTCTGGTCAAATAGCTAAAATTGATCTCTAGTGATCAAGAATGACACCCGAAGTCAACTTTACATTGCTTATTACCTTTGCCGCGAAAGGATTCACCCTTGACTCTTTTGTTTGTTTGTCCGTGCCACTTTCACGCTAGATCTACAAGGTCTGTTGACCTGATATTCGGAATAGAGAAAAAAAGAATCGACTTCTCACCTAAGTTAACCTTGGAGGTCATTCGAGGTCAGCAGAGGTTATTCTATGGTCAATCTTCGGTTGGAAACAAAATATTCGTACATTCGAATCTACTCCAATATCTCTTCTTGCGAATGACAAAAAAGGTTTCTCACCATAGAATTCATTCTTACCTAGTTTCAGTCTTTCTTTCTAAAGGCTGACACACTTTCAAACAAAAAGCAGTTGTCTTTTACAGAAAGTAGTAACATCACTCTCACACACACATGCACGCTCAGAGGTGTTTTTTGCCGCCTGGTGTCCCCCCCCCCGCAGGCTTCAACTAAAAGTTGTTACGCCTGTGCTTAAATTTGTGCATTGAAATCGCCTTGCAATCAAGCAGCTCCCTCTATATATCATCGAAGCCACTATCCTAATTGGGTGAGGCAAAAGGGGGGATGTGTTCATCCTGAGAATCCCCATTATCCCAACGACTTAACCATTGAATCCAATTTGCTGCGAGGCTCAGCTTTGCCATGATCATCAACAAGGCACAGGGACAATCTCTTAAGATTGTGAGCATCAACCTGACTTCTTCATGCTTTTCTCATAGTTAGCTTTATGCTGGCTGTTGTAGGGTTGGATCCCCAAGCAACCCTTTCACACTGGCACTTATAGTAGAAATATGAATGTTGTCTATCCAGAAGCTCTGTTAAACAAAGATATTACATCATTTGTTTTGAGTATTTTTAAGTAATATATACTTCTCAAGTGCAAATAGCGTAAAACATGTTTTATTCATTTGCAGTGTCCTATACGAATAAATGTATCAAGGAAAATATTTACTACTGTTTTATCTAGATTACACGTCACGTTTTTGTGTATTCGTTTATAATGGCTGCTTTAGGAAACGGAACTATCTACTGATAGGAAGCCACCTTAACGTGACGCCGCTCTTACCATTGAGCTGGTAAGTCGGAGGCCCATATAACTACTTCATGTCCAAATCTCATGTTGTTCATCCACTGTTCTCTGCTTTACTGTTTCTCAACGCAGACAATTATATTATCAAGAAATTGAGATATAATCCAACAGAATGATTATAAATGCATTTCATTATTTGTTGCACTGTGAATATGTCATCTGGCCAAGGCAGCGCGCATAGAATAAACAAATAAAGAAATGGGCTGCTATAGATATCGAACCTGCGAGTGATAGGAAGCTGTCCTAACGTGGCTCTGCTATTGTCATCGAGCCATACATTCCGCTGGTAAATCCCAGGCTCAAATAACTGCTTCAAGTCCTAATTTCGTCTTGTTCAAATAGTACCATAATGTAACTATTTTTTAGTCTCATGTATGTATGTTAGTACACTTTGTGAAATAGTTGTTCAATTGCGCCACTACACTGATATTTTCTTCTCTTTTACGTTGAAGAATTCTTTGTGAAAAAAATGTTCCCCTAACATTTGACACTTGAAGAGTGAAAAAAAAAGTCTCATCTTTTTTTCAAACCTTGAAAGAGAAGAGAAAGGTTTCCCAACACTTGTGATCCCTAAAATGGATAAAATGTTCTCGATTTCGACCCCCATCGACAAAATTACTTCCACTTTCAACCCCTGAAAAGGAAGAAAAAGTTTACATTTTTTTTTCATCTCCAAAAGGGAAACATGTTTCACTCTCTTTTGATCCCAACCAAAAAATATGATCAGAATATGAGGTGGGGTAAAAGCCAACTTGAAAGAAAGGTTATCAGGAAATAACTTCTTTTTATTCCCTGATCTTAATTTCTTCCTGATTGGTCTCATCTGACAATCCTTCTTCCTCCCTTCCATCCTTTCTTGCTTGCTTCTCCCTCCTTCCTTTCTTTCTTCTTTATCCCTTCCTTACTTACTCTCTCCTTCCTTTCTTTTTTATTCATCTCATTATTTTTTCCAATAAAATCTATCTTTAACGCCTCTTAAACATTCTTTATGTCATCCTCACCCCATGAAAAGGACATGTAATTTTTTTTTTAAATATAAAGGGCTTAGATTTGACTGTACACTTGACTATGCTGGTCAATCCCTTCATAGTGACAGCTTCTGCAGGTTTAGTCAAAGGGGACATAGTTGCAAACAAACACCTTTTTGTGCAGTGGAATTGACGAGGGTAAACGCCTTTTCAGCAATTGTCGAGGGTGAGAGGTACGTGAAATAAAGGAGTATAAGCCTATATATGTACACTTAAAGACTGAGCCTTCGCGCACCTGGATGGGTAAGCCCCACGCAATCTAAACACAGGACTTAGATCTGGCCCTTGTTAGTCAGCGCAAGACACTTTATACGTACAACTTTTCAAGTATATCAATATAAAAAGCGTTACTATTACTACATGTAAAATCTATTTGAAACACCAGAAAGACAAACGACATTGTAGAATTTTGTGGCTGATAGTATGAAAAATGGGTCCGGTTATAAGTCGGACTACAGGCTTTTATTTGAAGCCTGAGAGGTTACAGTCATTTTGGTCACATGACTTGGTCACATCGTTTGCCTTCTTGCACTGGGCATCTGGTGTGTACGTGCCGCAGACTGGTAAGGTGAATGCTAAAAACTGATTTTGATCTTTAAAAGTAAACTTGTTGAAAATTTGTGCGGATCAAGTTTCAGAGCAAGTGAATGATGTATGCCAGACATGTGAGCGGGCCTATACATAAAAGGTATCGTTGGATAGAGGTGCTTTTCATCTACTTTGTGACAGTAAAACTGTAACTCCTCAAGATAAACATGTCTGTGTCGGGGCAAGTTGGATCCTTTGTCATGGGGCAAGTTGATGCCGGTTTTTTTAGTCCTGCAGTGTCTAATATGTGCCTACGTTTTATTTCATTCGCTGATAACCAAGGAAGGTGTTCTTAAGAACTGTGATAAGGACTTCTGTTTCCTCTTTATCATTTTTATAGTCTCACAAAATTTATGCTAAAGTGTTGTTTTAAATAGAATTAATTTCTTTTTACAATGCCCACTGAAGGGGTCCTAAAATATATCATACCCTGAACAAAGATCGTGACGCTATTGACGCCACAACTGAATGTTTTGGGGGCGGGGAGTGCCATAATTAGATGCAGGGATTTCACATCTCAGCGTTCTTGTGAATCATTTTCTGCTTATGGAGAATGAGGGGGCAACTTGCTACACACTGTGGGTCAACGTACCCCAGCAACAGGCATGTTGGTATCTGTATCACTCGGTCAGCTGTGAGCCAAACTGTGAGTTATGTAACAATAGTTTTGCCATTTATTGATATCACAAATTTAGGCAAGATATCAACGCTCAGTTCGAAAAATGGATGGTCTATTTAACACTATTAAGATATTCTCCACACTGTTTTGAGTGCACAAAAGGGTCAACTAATCAACTAAACAGACTCTACTGTAATGCTCTACTGGCGCCTGGCATAGAGCAATGGTAATCAAGCTGTAATTGTGAGTTCAATCCCAAACAGTACTATAATTGTGTATGGTTGCCAGAAAATGGTTTGTAATAAACAGCTCTAGGTCGAACAACGAGTATATTGGAGAGCGTTTACTTTAAAGAGACTGTAGACGTTAGAATTTAACATTGAAAATGTGAAAGTTGACTCTAAGCGTCAACATGAATGTTGAATAAGAAACAGGACACTATGAAGTTCCAACATTTAATATGAATTTCAGAAATGGGCTCGTCTACATATTTAGAAAGCATCATTAAGATATTTTAGTTATTTAAGAGAGTCAGACTGTTGTATTGGTCATTCGTCAAGTTGAATGTCAGGGATATCTTTTTTTGTTAGGTTAAAATTTGAAGAAGATGAGCACAATTTGTAATACATGAAAATATATATGTAATAGAGAGTTCTGGGGCTGTGACTCGTCCAAGGCTGTCCTTGTGCATATAGACCCATTTGTCCCCAGCCTCTACGAGGTTCCAACTTCCAAAACTGCCCTCAGTAAGAAGGTATGTCGGGTGGGGGGGGATGCCCCGTTTGCTCCCCTGCGGACGCCTATGCTAGTGATTAAAGATTTTACATAGGATTGAGTAATCCTCACGAAATTTAAAAATCTGTTTATCTCTTTATCACAAGTACTATTATTACGAACATTGCAATTTGAGATCCTTTGAAATCCTTGTTGTAAAACAATAGTTCGAACTTAGGGCAGTTCCTTCAATTTTATAACCCAGCGAAAAAACAAGAAAAATCGATAAAACACTCAAATCGCCTGCATTTGTGTGTGTGTGTGTGTGTGTGTGTGTTTGGTGTATGAGTGTGCGTGTATGTATGTGTGCGAGAGAGAGAGAGAGAGAGAGAGAGAGGGAAATGACAATACTGGAAGGCTTTATAAGACAAATGATTCTTTATTTCGGCGTTTCGCTCATACAGAGAATGTTACAAGATTTGGTAGGAGTTGTAGTGTATTGATAGACCATGAATGTGGTAAGCTTAGCGATGGTATGTGTGTCTTGACCTTTGGGAGATCACCTGTCATGCTTTCAACTTACGAAACAACGGCATCATGAGAAATGAACATAAAAAAACTCAATAGAAAATGCATAGAATCAGCTGTCATTTCTCAAAGTGATACAGTTATCCAGGTACTAGGAAGCTTTAAGCTCCCAGCATTCAGAAAACTCATCATCAAGTAAAACAAATAGATCATACATGATATTAGTCCCCACCGACCTCATAGACCCTCCCAACGGTGAAATGCACAGTCCTTTTACACACTGTTTAGACACCCACATAATCACTCGCATACACACGCATATGTTTCATTCACCAATCTCACGGCCCCATATGTCAGCTAACACACATGGCCAGGAAACCATCATTGAATCCCCACCTTTTCATCTAAACCTTCCTAATCTCAAGTCAATCGCGCTAAACTGAAAAAAAACCCAACCTTTTTTTACCTAAAATCCCCCAATTAATCATATTCTAAATTAACCTCACACAAAACCACAAACATCAGACATCTGATTACCTACACAGATGACCTCCCGAAGCCTGGTAGTTATCTCCCTAGGATCACTGCATATATACCACCAATAAGCTTACCACACACATGGTCTATCAACACGCTACCATTCCACAAATCACAGACCAACTATATAAAATATCCGGTTTCTTGTAACATACTATGTACAGAACGTCGAAATGAAGAATCATTTGTCTCATAAAGCTCACCGATATTGTCATTTTTCTCCCATATTGCTGGATTAACCACACTTTCATACCATTAAATATATTCATACTACTATAGAAATATAGGGAGGAGTGGAAGTGTTGATGGCCAATCGGTTAACAGAAATGGACTGGGTGAACCAAGTTCGAACTTCAACTGAGAATTAAGGACTACGAGACGAGGAGCTTGCAATATGTGGAGCCCAGATTGGGACGGCTGTTTCCGTGGCCAACGTAAGGGTGCTTACTACTATGTATTCATTAAAAAGTATAGATATATTTGTCTGTTCATTTTTCACGATTTAAAAAAAAAATTTTTGATGTTGTTTCTTATAGGTGATTCAAATGAGCGAAGGAATTTTCCATAGAATCTTCGTTTATCAAAACCACTTTGCCGGTCTTTCTTAAGGAAATTTTAACGTTGCTGTGTTGGTTACGTCATGTTGGTTACGTCATTTCAGTTTGTATTAAGTTGTTCCATTCGATTTGTCACGTTAATGGAAGTTGTGTAGTTGTTTCATAATCATTCTTGGACGTTGCGAGAATTTCAAATGAGATTTCATTCATTTGGGGTTGTTTTGTTTCAACTAAGATTTCTTCTATTAATAGAAGTCTTTTTATCTCTCTATCGAAAAGTTCAGGGAAGAGACGAAAATGACTTCCTCGCTGGAAGAAGTATTAATAGAAAATGATCTTCCTAGTGGCGTGATTTTGTGTGGAATGTTCGGCGGGAAATGCTGGGTAGTTGATAAATGAATATAGTGATCAATCTGTTGAACTCGTGTTTGTGTTTGCGTATTTATATATATATATATATATATATATATATATAATTGAGTCATCCACCTATGGAAACCTTCGCTTCAAGCTAACGGGCTGGCATTTTACTCCTGCCTTACGCAGACCTGGATAGTCAGTAAAATTGATTTAAGCAATATATATACTTATGCACAATTCCCCATCCATCAGAGTGCTCCATTCCAGGGTTGGAAGAGCATTGCCTTATAGCTTATAATGAACGAGTTGCCTTACTTGAAGAGTGCTCAACCCTGAAGAAGGGAGCGTTAATTATAATAATAATATTTATAATAATAACAATGTAGTTTGCACAAATAACTTATATATATATATATGTGTATGTATATAAATTATTTATATATGTATAAATCATTTGAGCAAACAGACATTATTTTTCTAATCGCAGGGTTTTGAGAGTTAAAAACCGGAGCATTACACAAGAACCAAGTCCTATTGCAAGGCATGTATTTAGTCATATTTTGAGTTTCTCAACGTAAAATTTCTGATAATGCTTCTTGATAGAATTGAATTGTTAAACGAAGAAAAAAAAAAGGTTTTTTTTTCCCTATCCCTCTAAAATCTTGTTCATAATCAACCAAACTAGAAAGCCAATTTCAGACGCCAACCCATGCTCAAAATCCTTAATTACCCCTGTGTAGGCAATTAAAAGAGATTTTGAGCTTTCCAAGTACTAGGGAGCAGCACTTTTTTTTTAATAAACCAACCATGATTTATATAAAAAGTATCGCTCATAAATATTCAAAGAAGCATAGGATCTATTCAGTTTATATAGTGATATCCTTCGGAAAGGAGTGTACCCTGGAGTAATCTGTCAGCGACCCCTGTTGGTACCCCAGTGATTGTTGATTCCACAGAACTGAAGGGTCTTTTAAGGAATTACTGTATCTCTTTACTTGCAGACTCGCTTCCTTGCTTCACTGGGCCGAGACCAGTTTGCCAAAGCAGGGAGTCGTTTCATGTGTATGTGTGAGTGGGTGTATGCATGTGTGAGCATGTATGATGATGATGTGTGTACGCCTGTGTTTGAGTATGTGCATGAGTATACGTGTAAGTATGCGAGTGTGTATGCATGTGTGAGTAATTTGTGTGAGTGTGTGTGTACGTGTGTAGGAGCATGTATGTGTGTGTGTGAGGGTGTGTAAGTATGATTTTAGTCTGATTGCGTGAGTATGAGCGTGTATGCACGCGCGTGTATGTGAGCACGCATGTTACTGTCTGTGAATCTGACTGGGTTTGCAAGCGTATGTGTGTGTGTGTGTGTGTGTGCATGTGCGTGTATATGTGCGTGTGTGTGTGTGTGTGTGTACGTCCAATCGTTAATACTTGCAATTGCGCTTAACAGATCTGGCAAATCTTGCGCAGTTTCACCCGAAGATTTCCTTCGTTCGTTCATTCATTCAGCTGACTGTTTTCATTCATCCTTTCACCCATTGTCACGAGCTCACCTCCTCCACCCCCAATTCCACACCCCCTTATCCCCACTTATTCGCTTTAATCTCATAACTTCCTTCGCCCTACATTATTAGTCCCTCCCTGATATGCGGAATACAAAACATTTAGACAAACATTACTCTCAATTCTTTCGTACCCATCCGGCCTTGCATAATATGCTCACACAGAAACACACACACTCACATACTGACCCATTAATTCGTTTATATATATATATATATATATATATATATATATATATATATATATATATATTATTTGGTTAAACAGCTGATGACCCCTACAATGAAATTATGCGTATCATCATCATCATCAGTCTTTTAACGTCCGTCGTTGGACATGGACCTTCCCCAGGATTCGCCACAATTCTCTATCATGTGCGTCGCCGAGCCAGTATTTCCTGAATCTGTCGAATTCATCTCTCCATCTTGTGTTCTGTCGGCCTCGGTTTCTTATGTGATATCTAGGGATCCATGTTGTGAGACGTGATGTCCATCGGTTGTCTTTCATTCTTGCAACATGGCCTGCCCATTGCCATTTAAGTTTTTCTTAATAGTTTCTATATCACAGACACCCGTTTTCTTCCTTATATACTTCGCTGTCTTGTGATCTCTCCATGTAAGATTGAGCATGATTCTCTCATGCGCACGTTGCATACTTCTCAGTTTGCAGGTCTATCTCTTGGTTAGGTTCTATGTTCCAGCCCCATAAGTGACTATGAGGAGAATGCATTGGCTGTAATTCTGTATAAACAATGAGTAACATTAACAACGATTGGAAAAATAACTGACTTGCATAATATAACATAGTAAGATGATTTGGGACCGTAAAATGTTTATGAAAATTCTAAAAGAAAAAATATTTTTCAACAGTTACGAGGAAAGTTTCGAAGATTACAGGTATTCCTGAAGCAGACACATTTTCTTTTATTGTTTATTATATTTACATTGCTTAGGCTAAATGATACATTCAATGAGTAATAACGGAAGATCATTCAAAATATTGTTTCAGATTTAATATATATGCATACATATATGCTTTGCTCTTACCATTGAGCCAAACAGTCACCAATAATGCAAAGGCCCAAATAACTGTTTTCACTCCGAACTCTCACCTATTCTCGGTCTATATCAGCTCTTTGTTTCTTCCAACGCAACAGTTATGCATTAAGAAATGTATAATGGGTGATTGTACGAAGGCCTGTGAATTCTAAGTGATCTGGGCGTAACATCTTTATTCCAATTATTAAATAAGAAGTGAAGATAAGTCTGAAAAGTAAGAAGATCTGTGATAGGAATGAGGAGACAAGCTTCGATAGCGAATATCTATAGTTAAGTCTGGCACAAGGCCACAAGTGTTGAGTACCTATAAGGGATCAAACTCACTTCTATTAGGTGCCTAAGTGCCCTCCATTTTCCTCATTTCGGAAAGTATTTCCATCAGCCCCAGCTCTTACTATGTCCATGCCCGTTAATTATTTTTTACTCCCTGTGTCCTAATAGTTGGCAGAGAGGGGACAACTTCAGACTTGTACAAAATTTCTCATCAAAAGACAACTATTATAAACAACGAAATTGGGGTGGGGACCTGGTTGAACTAATTGTGTTTTTTAAAGAAATTAGCTTAACCAAGTTTGATTGTATCCACTAATTTCAGTAATTTCGAACTTAACTACCACCAAAGGATTTTCAGTTTTTTTGGGGTTTTTTTTTTCAGAAAGCAAAATGATTTTCTTATTCCTGTACCTATTCCAATACACTATAAATCTCTCTCTAACGACTTCGTTTTGTTCAGATTCTACTAAATAGTGTCAGTAACCCTTATTGAATTGTGACAGACTTTTCAAATCCCTACTCAATCCCCTCGGTAATTAAGCACACAAGAGTACTAAGTAGTAATGCTCTCGAGACTGACTTGCTAACAATCCTTTGCGTGGATCCCTGAATGAAAAAAAAGGATATATTTCCTATCGAAGTCATATGTCGAGGTTATAGTAGGCAACTAAACTTCAACACTCATATTTGAACGAGGGATGTAATGAAAGGAGGAAATAATTTAGATGCCCCACGGTCGGACAAGGGCTGAATCGGTAAGCAACAGGAGATCTCATGCTGAGCCGAGGAACCAACAAAGTCTGGTGATATCGTGAGGTGCTGCTCAGGCGCCCTATTGAAGTTTAGACCCGGAGCTATGCCTGACCGCTGAGTCATCACCTAATGAAGGCTTTGTTGGGGGCACTGTCACTGTATTTACTAACAGTAGTTGTATGAACCATGAAAAATCTACTTCAATTCAGAGACTCAAAGTGTGTGGGTTAGATGACATTGTCATATTTGTAAATATATCTGTGGGTTAGTCATGGAAGACGAAAGGCCATGAGAGAAAACCTTAGACCAACTGCAGTCGAGATTAGGGTTAGGGTTCACGTTTCACCAATGATGTTTACATGACGTCATAAGTATCAGAAAAATTACAAAATATATTGACTGATCTAAATAGGGAAAGTAAAAAAGTTGGCTTGAAGATGAACTGAACAAAGATGGAAGTGATGTTCAACGATCAAGTCCCCTCAAAGACCACAACAATGGGGGGTAAGGCCCAAAAAGTCATCGAATGCATTTACCGAGGATAGGTAAAAGTGAGAGAAAAAAAGCCATGATATGATGAAGAAAAACATAATAACAACATAGTTAGAAATATAAAAAAATGCATCCAACAGTAAACAAAATTGCAATTGTAGGAAATTCAATAAATAAGGTTTAACATCTTTTATTCAATATATATAGCTTAAATAAACACAATTTTAATAAAAACTAGAAAAATTACATTATATTAAATGTGTTAATGCTGGTTAAGACTTTATATATACATATATATATATATATATATATATATATATATATATGTGTGTGTGTGTGTGTGTGTATGTGTGTATGTGTGTGTGTGTGTATTGATTATATTCATGGAGATATTGATGAATATGATGGGCTAATCCATAGCAAGAAACCTGTCCTATTTTTTTATTCTCCCGAAACAGAGCTATGGTAAAACAGCTGACAAACTACATAATAATGAATAAAATTAGAAATAAAAATAAAAGTAAATTACATGTAATAAGAGCCTAAAATTAAGTTAAAATAACACAGATCTCAATAAAAGTAGCTGGTGTGACACTTGTAATGTATATTTTTATATAAGAAATTGCCAAAGAAGATGTGTACTTATTCAGCATTTCAATATGAAAAGTTCACATCACACACTTACACACACACACACACAAATACATATATCTTTATCTCTCTCTCTATCTCTCTCTCTCTCTCTCTCTCTCTCTTTATATATATATATATATATATATTGAATTACATCCCATTTCAACAATGAGAACAGAACCCAAGTCGCATTTCTTCAGAAAATGAACGGCTTTTGTTCATTCCGGCATAAATAGGAGATTATCCACGAATCTTATTTAGACTGGCAGGTAGGTTCTATTTGGTGTTTAAAGATATGCATAAAGATCTTTCTCTTTAATATAATAGATTTGTATCCAACAGTCTAACAGCTTGAGAGAAAGGGGGATTTAGTTTTTTGTATCACGTGCAAAGGCAACGGACAAGCCGTGTCTTTGATGGTTCTCGCACAAATCGGTATAGGCGTGTACACAAGCATGAAAGGTCACTCGCATTATTACCCCATTGCTGGATTAACTATGTAGCACAAGTAGTTTGCTATGGGTCCGGCATTTACAAGGGCCCCGCTTGAAAGATATCAATTCCAATTCATTGATTCTGCATTTGCTATTTTACTATATTGTACTACTCTGTCATCAACTTCGATGGACGACAAGATGTTTGAGAATATAGATTTTAGCTAATTATCACCTTTAATTTGGATATTATTACTTTAACATGCAAGTGTGGTATCAATGATACATGTACAATGAAGGTATTTGAAACTGAAGTCATCAAATCAAAACGGAAATGAGCAGGTCAGATTAGTCACTCAATAGAAACCGTCACGAAACGAACATCTTTTGACAGCATGCCCAGTTGAAGGTGATCAATTAAGAAGATGTTAAAAATTTGTTTGGCGATCATCACTAAAAATGTCTGAATTTGCAAAAAATAAATATGCGTAAACATTGCCAGACTCAAACTAAGGGACCAATTTGGCATAAAATCACATTGTAAATTGAACCCATTCCGCTAAAATCCTTTTGGGGGGAGGGGAGAAAACAGCAAAAAAAGACCTCGTTTATTCTAGATGTAATAAGTAAATCTTTAAATTTCCAACCCGATTAGTACGGTCTGTACGCACGACACATACATAGCCAGCCAGCCAGGCCCACGTGAAAACTGGAGAAATCTACAATGATTTTGACTACGTTGATCATGACTGTTTTGTCAGGCCTGTTGGTAGTATTATCCGGGTGGTAAATTGATAACAGAATTGATTACTTTACTATGCAAGTAAGTAACGTATGTGTTCTAATATTTAAGTGTATTTATTTTTAAATTTAGGACCCTTTCATAGCACTTGCTACAGGCCCCACACTGGCTTAATCCGGCACTGAAAAACCCACCCATGTATATAAATACACATTGCCGTTGGCAAACGGAAAGTGTCCCACTCTTACAATAATCCCTCTCGCAAAAAAAAAAAAAAAAATGAAACCAGTTCAAGGCGCGATACGTCACTCACGTTTTCACGTTCACTTCATTCAGCATCAGTAGAAGAACAACACGTGCAAATATCAGTTCAGATAGCTTTGCTTTATGTACTGAGGGGCGAATCAATAAGTCCGTAGACTGAAACTTAGTTATTAGTTTAAAATTGTTATCCGAAACATTTATTGTATAGTGTTTGATGTATGCCATTAATATTCACTAGTGGAATAAGTGCATTGACAAGGAAGCAGATTATGTTGAAAAATAAATATGTGTTATGTAAAATAAATGCTTATATTATCATTAGTCAAGGGATATATTGATGTTCCTATCGAATATAACCCCAAAACACATACACAAAGACACACACATCGACACACACACACATATATATATATATATATATATATATATATATATATAGAGAGAGAGAGAGAGAGAGAGAGAGAGAGAGAACAGTAAATTGATTTGTACATCATAATTGTCATTTCAGTTTTTCAAACAATGATTTTTATTATATATATATATGTGTGTGTGTATGTGTGTATGTGTGTGTGTGTGTGTGTGTGTATGTAGTCTAGAAAGATCGACAGCTTTAAACACTAAACAAAAAAAAAATTTTCAATCATTTTTTGTGTTACTTCATTCACTTATTTCCCAATATCTGTCGATGTAATTCATGTAATTTTCTAAAGTGTTTTCTTTTTTTAATATTTTACATATATTTTACTTTTATTATGGTACTATATGTAAATCCTCTCATGTTGGTATCATCAGTTGTTTACCATGTATGTGTTTCGGGGATTTTTAAAACAGCTTCTTGACTTTAATATTTAGTCAGTAAAAATATATAGCACAAATGGCTTTAATAATATAATTTTCCTTTTGTTGCCCTTCCTTTAAGCATTACTTCACCTATCTTATATACATATATATTTTTAGCAGTTGTTCTAGCAATTTGTGAGAATATTAGATAGAAACAGATTTTCCCGTTGTTGATGACACTTAATCACTGTGTTCAATATCTATGAAAGCAAATAGAATTATTAATACATAAAATGAAATTTACAAGAATATTCACCCGCTGTATGTCAACATTTCGTGCTTTGTGCACACTTCAGCAACCGGCATTATGTTTTGGAAAAACATATTGAGCAGATTTGGACAGGGGATAAACAAAATGAGAATTTGGAGATAAAGCAGTTATCATGGCCTTTGCATTACCAGCAACTGTTTGGCTCAATGGTAAGAGTAATGCTACGTTGGAGTGGCTACCTATCGTTCTCAGGTTCGATTTCTGCAGTATTCCCATTTTCTTTAATTGTTTATTCCATTTTCGTTGTTGAGGACAAATGATACATTGTCCGTGTAATAACGAGAGGTCATTTCAAATAGAGTTTCAAAGTAATACAACGCATTTGTAAGTAGATCGAAGACCAAAAAAGTGCTCAGTACCATCAGTAGAGCGGTTATAAAATGAATAATAGAGTTATGATCATGTTATGATCTATGTGATTGATGGAGAAGCGTCGGATTAAATGCATTTACAGAAAAGGAGCTTATGTTGGAAATAAATACTTCTTATAGAAAATAAATGCTATTCTTCATCATAAGGCTATGGACTTATGAATTTATCTATGAAAGTTTGATTGCGTTTTCTCAATCATATCTCTCTGCCTGCCGTATGGACATGTATATATATTATGCAATGCTCTTCCATAGGAATAGAGCACCGTGGTGGATGAGGGATTTCTGTGTAAACAAATATATATCGCTTAAATCCAGCCTTACTGACTGTCCAGTTTCGTAGTCCAGAGGTAGGATATCAGTCTGCGAGTCCGCAGTGGGATGGGATAATGGAATGTCTATGGCCACACTGAGGTGATGTAATACATCGAAACAGCTGTCGATGGATGACACAATAATATATATATATATATATATATATATATATATATATATATATATATGCCACATTCCCGATCAAAGCGCCAGCCCCAGGTAGATAACACTAGAATTTTTTGCACAAATTTAGCTTATACAAAAGCAAAAAGAGCATTATTGACTTCATTAAAAAATACGACACTACACGGCTAACTAATACCAAGTTAGACCGAGAGCAATAGATGCAGTTGAAATAGGCAACTTGCAATTTACTAAACTTAGCCTTATTCAGCACAGGGACAGATAAGGGAAGAAAATTATTGTGCCAATCTTTTAAGAGGTGAGCCTGCCTGTCTTGAAAATCAGCATTCGAAATTCTGGATTTTTCGTGAGCTTGAAACTACTTCAATCAAGAGATCAAGACGCCTAACCGTGGCGTGGTGATAAGTGAGATAATCATGTAGAACATACCTACTGTAGTAATATCCATTTCTTTATATATATATATAAAGAAATGGATATTACTACAGTAGGTATGTTCTATATATATATATATATATATATATATATATATATATATATATATATATATATATATAAGAAATAGATATCTGTGATCCGACAGAATGATTATAAATTACGTCATATTGTATAGAAACTTATTTGAGATGATCCCTCTCATTACATGGTAAATACATCACTCATCCTAGACAACGTAAATAGAATACAATTGAAGAAAATGAGTTTGCAGCAGGAATCGAACCTGCCACCGATAGGGTAGTTGCTTCACCGTACCGATGCTCTTACCATTGGGCGAAAGAGCTACCGATACACGCGTGTATAGCTATGAATGTACACATGTACGGAATAATTCGATTTCGATCAGTGCTGATTTTGATGTATTACCGTTGAGGTATGTAACTACGAAGAAGCTAGAAGGAAACATGTCAAGTTATAAGATCAGGGCATTTTCGTACAGCACAGAAAATAATGAATCAACCGCACTCTTCAAGGTATGCCTGTATTAGTATGGGCGTACTTAAATAAATGTGTGATAGAGAGCCGAGATACCAGTAGAAAGTCTCTTTAAATCTCAGTCAGTCAGAATTTTATCGCGTATTTTGCTTATCTTGCCTTTTTTTCTGGTCAGTAAGCGTCTTTTAAAATTCTTTCGCATCCCGTTGAGAAGCCAACTTTTCAAGCGGTAGCATTTCATTGATATGTTTTGGGCAACGAGATCAAACGGGCGTGCCGACGAGTCGTTATCCTAGATAAAAGTATCAATGGAGCTGGAGAGACGTCGCTGCCCATTCAGCACCCCATATACAACATATTTCTCTCCCTCTTTTCTCGCACGTGTTGTTCCCCCTTTTTTTTTCATAATGCATACCACCCCTACTCGTTCCCCTCCTCAACACCTCCCGTACCAAATGGGGAAGAAAAAGAAAAAAAAAAGGCTGGATGCTACTCTTATTTACAGTCCCCTGCAAGGGTGAATGGATCCAGTCAGTGGTTACGCTTCAAGAATCAAAGACAACAAAAAAAAAAAAATGAATAAATATATAAGTAGATAGATAAATAAATAAAAATTGAAGAAATTGGAAGTAAAACGAAGGCAGAAAAAAACTTGACCTAAATTGATGGCATGCCCGAGCAATTATACTGACAACAGCGTTAATTATATCGTAGTTTCTTGCTACGCTCCGCCAATCAAAAGACGCCACGTCGTAATCTGAATTACATCACTAACACGCCTGGCCAATCAAATACCCGCATGAGGGAGAAATAGAAAGACTAAGAGGGAAAGAATCGGGTTTGTGGGGGAGGGATTTCATTAAATGTATATCTGTCTTGGCTAACGAATCAATGCTTGAATATCATCAACATCATCATCATCAATCTTTTATCGTCCGTCGTTGGACGTACACCTTCCCCAGGATTCGCCACAACTCTCTATAATGGGCGTTGCAGAGCCAATATTTCCTTATCTTTTCCAGTTCGTCTCGCCATCTCATATCCTGCTGACCTCAGTTCCGCATGTAAGCGTACGTTGGATGAATTACAGGGGTACACTGGAATTTAGAGGTAATCATAACCAACTAAATGCAACTTGTGTGTATTGGAAATCTGACATGAAGTTGGCAGCAGTACATAGATCAAAAGGGCTAGAAGGTTGAGCAGCATTATGTCTTAATTAAAATCGCTCAAGAAAAAGTCGTCTAACTTCTTAGGTGGACGTCATTGCTAAGGGTTTTCTTGAGTGGACACTATCGCTGATAAGGGTTTTCTTTGGAGGACACCATTGCTGATAAGAGTTTTCTTGGGTGGACATCATTGCTGATAAGAGTTTTCTCGAGTGGACACCATTGCAGATAAGGGTTTTCTTGGGTGGACACCATTGCCGATAAAGGTTTTCTTAGGTGGACATCATTGCTGATAAGAGTTTTCTCGAGTGGACACCATTGCCGATAAAGGTTTTCTTAGGTGGACACCATTGCTGATAAGAGTTTCCTCGAGTGGACAACATTGCTGATAAGTTTTTTCCTTTGGTGGACACCATTGCTGATAAGAGTTTTTTAGGGTGGACACCATTGCAGACAATGGTTTTGAACCTCCAATAACAATAAATCATATTTCTTCCATACCTTTTCATACCTTGACCCTGTTGAGTAGCAGAAGCCACCTCGAGTTGAAAATCGCCCTCGGCTGACATACTAATGTATGCTGCTTTTTTCATTTCCTCCGTTTCCAATTGTGCCCCTTCGTCACATGAAAAACACGACCGAAAAGCTCTCAGAATGTTAATGACCTTTCTCAAAACTATAAGCAGTATCTTTTGAGAGATTTGTTTCATGAATTTCTATAATATCACAGGTTCAAAAAAATATCTATTAGAATGATTCGAATACAGCCATATAACAGTAAACAAAATTAGAGGCGACGACTGAAAGATTACAAAAATATAGCCTAGAGTCAGTTCTTGTTTAAGGGATTTCAGTGTAGGAAACCCTTTTACGACGTCCGTAAAGCATTTAGCTATTTGATACCAACTGAAAGGTTGGCCTACCTAGGACAATGCCACCTTAATCCCCTTCAAAGTGATTCCTCGGGACCTCATTCACTCTCCTGATCTCATAGACGGCCTTGAATCTCTTTGGGATCAGCCAGGGAGCTAAATCTGGACTCTATACGGGCTGACAGAAATGGATGATATGATGTTTAGTAGAAAAAATAACTGCAGAGGGTGCTGATGACGGAGAAACTATTCGCATAATACTCTTCTGGTTGGTTGCCAAATAACATCGAGGCTACGCAACCGGTTCTTGTGATATTCGAAATAGGTTGATATTTTGACAGAACCCAAAACGATATCAACTGACATCTCTTAATCTGGAACAAGACCCGACCAGAAAGAAATGTACGTGTTCACTTGTGTCTGTCCGTCTGTCTGTCTGTCTGTCTGTCTTCCCGACCGTCCGTCTATTTGCCCACACAATGTATCAAGGAACTTCAATGATGATTTGTGAAAGGCTGGGCCATTAGACAAGCAAGAATTTACTGAATTTTTGGTAGTTTTCAATATTTTAAAAAGTTACGTCTTTTGCGCCGTAGCTATATGTTCATATGTTCACACGATAGCTCCGAACGTTCTCGATTAATTACTACGGAAGTATAGGCCATGGGATAAGGAAAGATTCATCTAACTTAGGGTTGGAGCCAAGAATATTTTCAGTCACCTGCTCTACATTGTGGCTGTATATGAACTTTTCATCCAGTTTTGTTAGCATGACGTTGGCTGAGGTATGCGCTCTCTGGGTGCTTCCAAGTATTTTTTCTCTCTCCACAAAAAAACAAAAAACAAAAAAAACAAAAACAAAAAACTCCCTCCCTCTTTCCTTCCTAAACCACAAGTCGGTTGTAGATTTCAAATTGATTTAATACCACTCGAGGAACATTCGTGATAATCTTTTTTGGTCGGTCCCTCGGCTGGAACCGATGGGCTATCAACTCAAGGGTTCGTTTTGCAGCACGCGCGCACAACCCCCACCTCATGTGTTTCATACATTTTTACACATCGATTTACTCGCACACACACACACACACACAACATACACGAAATACATAGAGTGAGAATATGAGAAAAACTTACACTGTATCATTTGTTGAATTCCTGGAATGATTTTATTTATAATATATCAAGCAACACCTAATCTCTAATCTTCTACCCTTCTCTGAAAAGCATTCCCCTAAATTCTGTGCTAGTTAGATCCAATAACTCAATTAGCGGAGCGGCAGGGAGTAAACCTGGCCTCCCATAAGGAGATATGAGTTCGAGTCTCACCTGAAAATTATTCTTTATTTCCGATCAACGCAGTTTACTCACAGGCGGCTTCAGTAGCTCAATGGGTGGAGCTGCATGTTTTAAACCAGTCCTCCTATAAGTGATGCTAAATCTTATTCTTTATTTATGATCAATACCGTTCACTCACAGCCACAGGAAACTGACTCGAGCAAAAAGTGCCGATGAAAAAAGAAACTGGGAAATAAGGATCAAGATAAATAGTTATTATAAAAATAAAATAATAACGATTTTACATACTATTTTTAAAAGTGGAAGAGATGCTGAGATATGCATGTAAGGTCCTTAGGGGATCACTTTCAAAAGAAACTAAGGCACCATTATCCCAAGTAGGCTATTTTTACGTTGATACTGAATGGCTGGACACTTTCCGCACATACATCGTATATATATATATATATATATATATATATATATATATATATATATATAAGTTTCATTAATTTATCTGACGACTTTGAGTTTCATGCATTAGTTACCAAAATATTGGTCCGCATTCATCAGGTGAAATTTTCTTTTGGTAACTTTTTATCTGTCCGGTTTTTTTTTTCTTTCTTTCTCCTTCATTCTTGAGTTTGGGCGATAGATTGGGTCACCCCATCTAGCCTTGAAATTATTGTATGTTCATTGTCTGTAGTTTTGTGTACACAATATATATCTTATCATCATCAGCTGTCGTAAGTCCACTGCTTGTCAAAAGCTTTTGTCTACTCCTTCCATAACGACCTTGACTGTGCCAACTTCTTTTCCACCAGGTGGGGTTTTTTAATCCCTTTGTGTCATCGCTGATATTATGCATTAATTACTTCACGTTTTAAGTGTATTGGCAAATTTCTTTTCAATACGTCTTTTCATTAATTTTCTCTAATTTCATCACCCGACCTATACATACATATATATATATATATATATATGTGTGTGTGTGTGTGTGTGTGTGTGTGTGTGTATGTGTGAGTGTGTATGTGTACATTCCTTGACCTCTTCAAAGCCTTTCTATTCTTATGGTCTTTTTGTTGAACATTAATTTTTTTTTTGCTCTACTCATCTATAACGCTATTTTTGGCGTTTGTATATGAATTGGTTAAGATATTTTGTAACTCTTCTGATGTTTCTGAAGTTATTGCAATGTCATCAGTAAATCTTGAATGGTTAAAACATTCTCCATCCATGTTTACTCCCTTTTCCCCTATTCAGCTTTCCAAAAGCTGCTTTCAAGATCCACTGTGAGTAGTTTGGGTGAGATTATATCTCTTTGTCTTACCCCTTTTCCAATCTTCATCCTGTTTGCATCTTCATGGAGTATTATTGCATTGCAATTTCTTGTATAGACTTTTATAAAAATCATCGTTAATACCTTCTTCTTCATCGCAAGGATGAATCAAGAAGTAAGAATTAACTAATACGAGATAACCCTTAGCATGGAGCGGAATGAGAATTGTCTTACCGCTGTGGATTAAATAAAGAATGTTACTGTATACAACCAGCAGCTGTTGAAGACCGGAGGTCACAACGGCCAAAACGTTGCGACTATAATGAAAAAGATGAGAACGCCATTTCAGATGAATCAAAGATTATAAGGTTTAGGGTTAAAATATTTGAGTGAGTACCCTATGGAACGTGTCTCGATGGATGAGAGTGATGCTGAAGTCACAAGTTCAATCTCAGGGTCAGAATCCATTTTAAGTTGGGGCAGGGGTCCGCTGTTAACTAGTATCATTAAAATATTTTAGATAATACTTTAATTTTTCCTGAGACTATATGCTTTTAATATTAGCCGTCCCTTATATATATATATATATATATATATATATATATATATATATATATATATATATATATATATATATAATCATTAGAGTGGATGAAAACGTTGATGCCTTTGGTTAATAAATCTTACTTGTGATAATATGGCTTATAAATCCTACCTAAGATATCACAGGTTTCTCAAACATAAGTTTGATAAAATATTGAAACATTTCCCAACACGAACCATAATGCAAATATAAATCATTTCAAAATTATCAACAGCAGTTACATTTTTTTCGTAACAACAAACACTAAAATCTTTCTTCGATTGTTATGAGATGGCAACACATGAAACATTTTTATTATCGTCTAATGCTGAAAGATTCATTTTTATATTATGAAATAAAATTCTGAACAAACCATGTCAAAAAGCTTTGGTTTTACGAACACCGTACAGCATAATAAACGAAAATTGGTTGACCCATATATGCCTATTGGCCTATATTTAACCCATTCTAAAAAAATTGCTTATAGAGAATACACTTCTGTAAGAATGACGATCAGATTACAAATGAACACTCTTGAAATGATGGGATACATGCTCTCAGTTTTAGTTTTTTTTTTGTTACAAATGAATTTGAATTACCATGCTAATATACTTTCATTTACCCCATATTTCTAATTATACCAAAATCTGACAATAGGCATACATAGGTTAAGCAAAACAGAACTTTTTAAAGAATTCGATTTCTGATCTAAGCTATAGGAATTTATCCAGGTCTTTTTGATTCTTCTTTGTGGTGACAAGCAAATTCTGTCAAGAATCCGCCCAAAATTCTAGATATCGGGTACAGACTGCTGTGATTTTACCCCAGTTTGAATTACCATGATTGACAATTTCAGTTTAAGATTTGTCCGATTTTGTCTTCTCTATGGCAATTAAGGAAGTATTCAATTAATTAATTCATTACTTATTGATTTTATATATTAAAATAATAAATTATCCTTATGTTCATTCGTGAAAACATTAATCAACGTGCTTTTATTTTGTGCCCTTTTTGTCTACGCCATCTCATTTAAGAACACATTTCTAATATAAAATAATGGCAGCCTGTATTTGCAGTCCAATAAGGATTTATCAGAAAGAAAAAAAAAAGAAATAAAAGAAATAGATAAACAAATAAATAAAAATACAGGTGAAATTCTCGGCAGGAGGTGGGTGGATTCCAAATGATAAGAATTTTTAAAAAACTTTTACTCCATCAGTATCAATAGACAATGGATGTAATGAATTTTTATTTTAAGAGTTGATTTATGAGTCTGATTACTTGCTTTGTTTTTTTGTTTTTTTGTTTTATTCATTCATAAAATTTTTTGAATTAGAAATTAGATATAACAAAAAAATTTTGAATTGTGCTTTGCCCAAGCAGAGATTGTGCGCACCCCACGAATTCCCGGGGTTACGCCTGTGATGAGAAAAGGAATAATTAATATACAACACAACGTATAACAAAAGATCCTCTTTTGTTGTCCAATGAACCAATTCCATTCCCTGACATATCAAAAGAGGCCTTATCGAATGAATGTCAATTAATAAATGCCAGTTAATGATATTTAAAATTAAAGTCAAGGCAGACAGAGTGATTACCCGTAACAACAGTATGTAGCTAATTCAAGATTAGAGAGGAATATATATATATATATATATATATATATATATATATATATATATATATATATATATATATATATATAAGTATAAATCAGTTATTCAATATCACATGCGTGATTCCATGGAGTGTTCTATGCATTCAACATCAAGTTGAAGTAGAGCTTTAAATATGGCAAAATAATGGATTCGCTACACACATACATTTATCGTGTTTGTGCAGCCAATTCACCATTTCACCATATATATATATATATATATATATATATATATATATATATATATATATATATATATACGAGCACACACGAACACGAACACATGTACACCTAAAAGATCGGGGAAATTGAGAAAACGTAGGAAAAACAAACATAATATGGACCTTTGGATCTACTCTGTCAGTAGCACTATTTGTGAGAAGCACTATTTGTGAAATAGAGAAAACTAGATCTTAGGGAAAATAATACTCTTTTCATGGTCAATCTTATCTGACAGACGTGTATATATGTATACAAAAGTACAAATCAGTTATTCAATATCCAATGTGTGATGGGTTTATTTCATAAAGTGCTCTACACATTCAACATCGAGTTCAGTTAAAGTAGAGCTTTAAATATGGTGAAATAATGGCTTTGCTACACAAAAACGTTTGTGTTTCTACTCTTTGAGCTTCTCCAGACGAAGTCTGCAATCTGAACTCACCTGATGAAGCCCAAAAGGGAAACAACCTAAATGTGTTCGTGTAGCGAATCCATATTTCACGATATATATAATTATGTTCATAATTTATGAGATATGTTTATATAGATACACATATATCCATGTTTGCTGTGCGGATGCAAGGTGATCCGACGGAATGTTGTTGTAAGTGACTATCGGAAAGAGAAGAGAAAATATTTAAGAAAAAAGCAGTCGTTACACCTCGAACAATTTTCATTATGAGGTTTTAATGCATTTCATTTTATTAATTAAAATTACTTATTTTATTCATAAAGAATGATGGCTGGCAACTGTTGAAATGCATCAGAACATGCCCACATGATAACAAATTTTGAGACGTAAAACTTGCATTTTTTTCCCTCCACCTTCCAATTGTCACTCACTTTAACAAATATATTTTTGTATACATTTTAATGTATGTATAAGGTTTATTATAATAAATCTTATATATACTTATACACATATGTTCACACATGCACACATATCTATAAATTTACATTCTTTAATAAATGTACATATGCATATATTTATGTATAAGTATGTATATTCTTGTATGTATACATTCTCCCTGATAGTCACCTATGGAGCTGGAATATGGAACCTGACCAAGAGACAGATCTGCAGACTGAGAAGCATGCAACGTGCACATGAGAGAATTATGCTCACCCTCACATGGAGAGATCACAAGACAGCACAGTTTATCACGAAGATAACAGGAATCTGAGACGTCATATAATCTACTGAAAACTCAAATGGCAATGGGCTGGACTTCTTGCAAGAATGGTAGACAACCGATGGACATCACAACTGAAAAGATGGATCTCCGGAGATCACATATGCAACCGAGGCCGGCAGAATACATGATGAAAAGACAAATTAGAGAAATTTAAAAAGTACTGGCTTCATGACGCTTACAATGGAGAGGTGTGGCAAATCCTACGAAGATCTATGTCAAATGATGGACAATAAAAGACTGATGATGATGATGATGATGATATGTATATATATATATATATATATATATATATATTATACGGTGATGGTCAATGGATTAGTTGGGCAAGCAATTGCAAGTGAATTAGATCAAAAGTGGGTAGTTAATGTGGTGGCCTTGTCCCAGACTAGACTAAGCATAAGAATATACATTTATATTTATATATATATATATATATATATATATATATATATATATATATATATAGGTAAAACACTATGTAATTGTATTTTATGTGTGTATGTCTGAACATATGACTATATATATATATATATATATATCAATAATTATGCACACTAGCCCACACACATTTGGATCTATGTTCTTGCGCATGAGTGTATTTTTGCATACCTGCACATTTTACAGTCTACTTCCAGCTTGCCAGGCCCGTTGAAGGAACACAGTCCTCCATTCTTCAAGTAAGGAGACGTTCCCCATGATGTATTGATTGGCAAAGGGGATGAGAAAGATTTATGCCTTTTCCAAGGGTATGAGGTCAAACTGTCTCAACCCCTGTTTAAACTTGTCCAACTGTGCTTTTAACTGCTCAGCCTCCCACCTCAGGCATCCACCCTCAACCACTTCAAATAAAATAAAGAAATCTCCCACAAGAAATTAACAGCCATTCAAAAGGTTCTGATTGTGGGAATAAAGACTGCTTAAATTGCTTGACCTTTTAGGGAAATTGGTTGTCCTATTGGGCTGCACTTTAGAAAACAAGAAGTTTATCCTATTCAAAGAGTAACTTTCAGTAAAACCAGCTTGAAAACAGGCGTATTTCTGAAATATACAGCGATGTACATTTATAAATATATATCTGTAGCTTCCTTCTATAGAGTGATAGTTATCAAGCTTACAAACGAATATATATAGACATATTGTACATAAGAACATATATATCTATGTAGATATACACATAGATATATATACACATATGTATACACACATACACACACATATATATATGTATAAAAATATATATATATACATATATATATTTATATATATATACATACATATGTGTATATATATATATATATATATATATATATATATATACATACATATGTATATATATATATATATATATATATATATATATATGTATATATATATATACACCTATGTAGGTATGTATATATATATACATATATATATATATTTGTGTGTGTGTGTGTGTGTGTAGTCTAGAGAGCTTTCCAGCTTTAGATACTAAACATATTAAATAACTTTTAAAAAAATTTTTTTAGTCACTTCAGTCTTTTAATTCCCAATATCTGTCAATCTAATTTATTTAATTTTTTCCAATTTCCATAAATCATGTTTTACGCGTACTTTCATATCAGGGTACTATGTGCTTATTTTTCTCTTTTTCAGGGATGTAAAAACAAAATGGTTATATTAACATGGCACCCCAGCGGTGTTTATCAAACACCACCTTCCTCCCTGCTATGATTTTAATATATGTATACATATACATAATATATGAAGGGTGTGATTTTTTTCTCCCAGCAAGAATGAAATCTTCCTTTGAAATGAAATCATTAGATTCATTTCTGAAAAAATCATCTCATATATTGGTGAATTCTTTCAACAGGGATTAACTAGTATAAATATATATATATATATATATATATATATATATATATATATATATATATATATATATATATATATATATATATATATATATATATATATTTATATATATATATATTGTAAATTTAGGCAGCAATTTTTCTTTCAGGCAAGCTCTGTTGTACATTATCAACATTTTTTGTCTATTCAATTTTCTTATCAGATTCTCCAGCTTTCCAGATAATGTTCTTTATATATATATGGTAAGCAAAAAAGTTTGTGTGTCTTTTTTTTCTGTTTCTATTTTTATTCTTTGAGTTGAAAAAGGTATGTGTATCATTTTCTAATGCCATGCATATTCATATACCATTTCTTCATTTTCTGAACCTTAATGAGAGCATCTGACATGCTTGATGTCTATAAGATTTAATACAAGCCCCCTTGTTCATTATTATTAATGCTTACTAGCAATCTTTTGCCAGGGGCATCTGAGGCCATGGGCATCCAAAGCTACTTTATCAAAGGGGCAAGAAAGGATATATTCAGCGAAGGCTTACTCTTTATTTCTGATCATGCTATTATTAGAGTGTTCCAGTCAAAATCTTCCAATTAATGCATTTTCTGAAAAAGTGCAAATCGAAGATCAGAAAATACTTTATTTTTTCTCAATAGCCCATCGGACCCAAGAGTTATACAAAAATAATTGGGAAGAAATTCTGAAATTTCTTTCCGTTGTTTGTATAGAAATAAAAATAATTCACATATTCAGGAATTCTTATTCATCAGAGATGCCTTTCCGAATAGATTACTTATATTACTTTATACTTATGAATGAGTACAGCAAATGAGTGGATTAAATGAATTGTAGTATATTTCCGGGGGTGCAAAGGGTGGCATTTACACCCCCTTACGGACACCCATGAGTACGGCATCTCCACTTGAAAGCCTCCAGAGCCACCTGAGTCACTTTTGAGCTGTACTGGCAGTAACTCCACCTTTACTAAATACTTCACGTATTCCATTGCTTACTTCTGCTGTCTTAGTTTGATGTTTAAATTAATACAGTGGACAAGCTATCACAATTGAAGGCTGCCATCCTGATTTTACTCATTACTATTATAAGTATACTTTTCTGGAGGTAATCTGTCAGCAAATGATGGGTGTAGGTTTCATGTTGCTAAATGCTAGCAGACTATTACTATCCAGAGGTTTATTAAAGCGACCAAAGAAAATAGAACATAGAAAACTGCACACACTTTTTATCACCAGATAAATATATATATATATTATATATATATATATATGAAGATAACAGACAAACTCAGTCTATTTTGATTTTTCTGTTATTTTTTCTTGTTTACCAACCAACTTTTTATCGGTGCCATATGTCGTTTTAAAAACGTTCCAAAGTTTATGGTTCGAGATCTTTTAACCATCACTGGTCATTGTCAAGAAAGTGTGGCCGTGGTATTTAAAGAGAAATTAGTATTCTTTTTTATAATAATTTTATATCTATATTTTAAGTGTTGTCATTCTTCTACTAGAGTAATCATAAATAAATCTATTTGAACATGTAGCTGGAACTATCACTTGTAGACAATGTCTTGTGTACATGCAGACATTACATGCACTTGAGAACACCTATACCGATGTCAAAAAATATCTGATTCATAATAGTTTGTTTTGCTTTAATCAGGAGAGATTGTCGATTAATTTAAACAATGTAAGTTTAAATGAAGGATTACTGCCTCATTTTACATGTATATATGTGCATATATATATGTGCATATATACATGTTATATATATAATGTGCATGACACAATTATTCAATTATATATATATATATATATATATATATATATATATATATATATATATATATATATGAGGCGTACCCTAAAATAACCAGAATTGGAGACTCAGCCAAAGCCAGAAATTTGGAAAGGAACTGTGGGTCAAATGATTTTCTTTTTTTATTCTCTGTGAGAAAACAAGGCATGAATTTTGTAGAAACGCATCTTTTCAAATCTTGAGCACGACGTCAATGGCAAACCGGTCATGTCAGATCTTATCAATCATTTGATGACTAAGTTCTTTGATTGTGTGGTGAAGTACATAACATATGGCAGAGTTGCTCCGAATAGTATTGTCTCATGACACCTAGCAGCATGATGAACAAACAACTATGTCTATGCAGTGGGTCGAATCAAATTCTATGTTTTAGGGTATCACCTTATAAGTATTACATAAGGCCAATTCTTTATTTTCTGATCAGTGCTGTTTTCTCCCTTCAGAAAGGAAATCAGTCTAAGCAAAAACTTAGTTCCAAAATTGTCAATATATATGAAAAGACATGGAAAACCCACAAGGATCTCCATTCAAGGAGCCAGGCAAATATAATTAAATATGTATGTATATATATATATATATATATATATACATATACAAGCACACGGTATTGTAAAAAGAGGAAGGGGAGAAAAAGATGATAGAGAACAATAGCTTGGCCATAATGATATAAACTATTTATTTTGTTAAATATCCTAGAATATGGTTGGGCTATTCATCCTTTAGAGGAACATATACAAATAACATAATTCAATTATAAGCAACTTTCTCTCTTTATATATATATGTATATATATGTATATCTCATGTGAATAATAGGAAGTGAGACAGACTCAGGAGTAAAAATGTATTGAAACTTAGTTTATTAATCAGTTGATCCACAAATATATTAATTGGTAAGCTTATTTGCATATTTTCTGTCTGTTTGTTGGTCGCTAATGCTTCTCATTGGTCAATGACATATTATCATGTACCTATTATGACAAAAAACACGTCAGAGAAACTTTTAAGACTTAAAATGTCTGATCACACAATAGAATAGCTTGAGTTGAGTGAAGGCCTACTTTACAAATGATTCCTTTTTTAAAGGGATCATTTGTGCTGCAGGCCTTCTGATATTGGCATTTCACTCTCATATTGTTGGATAACCATAATTGATACCAATACACTGATCCTATTTACATAAATATCTATATGTACTCAGAATGATAGATAAAGGATATATATATTCATATATATATATATATATATATATATATATATATATATATATATATATATATATATATATATATACCAGCATACTAAAACAAAGTAAACAGACTCAGTTGTACAAATCAAACATGTACTTTTTCGCTATTTTCTCATGTCAGCTTTTTGCATGGTCAAAATTTAGGAAGAACGATTTTGTCCTTTCATCATATATATCTAATGTGAACACAGCAGCAAAAAGTTCAACAGAAATCATATACTAGAAGCCATAATTGAAATTATTGACTAAAACCTATATATATGTATATACATGTGCGGATGTGTGTGTCTATCAGTAAAAAGCAAATATGCAATGCTCTTCTAACTCTTGAATTGAGCTCTCTGGTAAATGGTGAATTATTCGTAAAAACATATCGCTTTATTTGATCCTATCAACTGTCTAGTTCTACGCAGGGCAGGGGTAGATTACTAGACTCCAGGTTTGGTGTGAAGGTTTCAATTCCGCACTTGAGTGGATGTTGAGTCAAAAGCCACACTGAACAGTCATGATGTGTACATATATATATGATTATGAATTGCGTTATATCATATTGAAACTCTTATTTGAAATAATCTCCTGTTATTGCACAGTTATGTATCATTTGGCCTAAACACCATAAAAAGAATAAACAATTGAAGAAAATCGGTTGCAGTAGCTCAGTTTTCTTTAATTGTTCATTCTACTTACAATGTCGAGGCAAAATGATAGCCTTACTGTATAATAATAGGAGATCATTTCATATAAGAGTTTCAATATAATGCAATGCAATCTTTTATCATTCTGCCGGAGCATATATCCATTTCCTGATGTATGTAAACACGTATATATATATATATATATATATATATAAATATATATTATGAATATTGTGTATTTCAGCAGCAATTTTCTTCTTGAGCATATTTTGTTAAAAATGACAGACAAACATTGTTGAGTAAATTAATTTAATTAATTGATCTGCAGACAGGAAAAGTGCACAATGGATCTATTACATTCAAAAATGTTAATTTTTACTCTAACTGCTTCATAATTGACAGAATTTGGACCAGGGATTAAAAAATACAAAGTTCAAAGGAGAAATCGGACCAAGATTGAACATTAGAGAAGTTATATACAAAAATCAGAAACCTTTGGTCAAAAATCTGTCGATTTTGAAAGCATACTTTTTGCACTTTGTTAAAGACCATAGACAAAGAACATTTTAAAACTTTTTAATCAACTTTAGATACAAGGAAAAACAAGACATCAACAAGGAAGGCAATTAAAAAACTGTCTATGGTCCTTAAAACATGCATCAATGAAACATTGCTGCCTAAATACACAATATATATATATATATATATATATATTGGCACATGCACACATTCAAATCTTAATATATATGCATATACATGCACATACATATGCACATGTATAAACACTCATGTATATATATCAACACACACATACATTCAAACAAATATATATGTATATATATTAATGCAAATACATACACATACATATACACTAACTCATATATATATCCATATATATTAATGTTTTTGCATATACATATATATACACAAACACATATTTCTTTATTCATACATATGAAAAAATATGTATGTTAGTGTGTGTGTGTATGTATTTATCTGTATGTGTGATAGCTATAGTTTATGAATATATAAATCTTTGAATTATGTACTTGAATATATATGTGTATGTATACTATATGTATAGATCAACATATACACATTCACACACATATATATATATATATATATATATATATATATATATATATATATATATACATATATATATATATATATATATATATATACATAGATACATACATCATGTAATAAACACACACACATACATACACATACATCATACAATAAACACACACATGCAAACACATACACACAATGTTCCTAAAATCATGAAAGGGTTTTGAATTTAGTATTTTCTCATGATAATAATTAGAAACCCTTAATCGAGCATAGGTTTCTTCAGTTTTTTAATGATTCTTGCTAGCTAACTAGCCATCTATCTATCTACATATCTATCTACCTGTCATACATACAGGAAACAGCGATGCAGTTAGAGGTCTGAAAATGTAAACATTCACCTCTTACTATGTCAAGAGAAAAACATTTTTTTTGTTTTTTGAAAATTTCCCCAGAAATAAGTTTTCAGACAGAGGGTCAATTTACAATGTAATTTTATGCTAAATTGGTCCCTTAGTTTGAGTCCGGCTATGTTCACGCTTGTTTTTTCTGAAAATTTGGACTAACTAGTGATCCGACAAAAGGCTTGAGAAGTAATGTATTCGTTGATCCCCATTTTTTTTTCAATTTTTTTAATTGATCAACCTCAACTCGGCATGCTGCCAACAGACGTTGGACACTTGATAGTTTCTATTGAGGGATTAACCAGACCTCTTTATTTCTATTGCCTTTCGTGGTTTATAAAGATTTTTGAAATTTAACCATGGAAAACCCACAAAAAATAGAAACTTTTTCATTTATCAATTAAGATAAGAAACTATTAAGTGCCAACTAAAAATGACCATCAAGTAACATAGGTTTCTCCTGTTTTTAAGTGGTTCTACTTGGCTGGCTATCCATCTATGCAGGTGTCATAAGTACACAGTGAGGGAAGGAGGGGTTGGGGAGAGGGACAAGGTTCCCCTACTTTTCAGTTCCTCTACTATCTCAGCCTTAGAGTCATTAGCATATCCCTAGTGCCTGAGACCCATTTCCATCACGACACATACAGGCCACACTAATGGAACTAGAGGGCTGAAAATTTCAACAGTTACTCTTTATTATGTCGTGAAAAAAAAAAGTGTTCACTTTACAATGCAAGTTCATGCTAAATTGGTCCCTTAGTTTTTGTCTGGCAGAGTTCATGCTTACGTAAAAATATACCATCTGATTATGATTCACCAACTGTCAGTCTGCTTATAACTCAAGAACAGCCAAACCTACTGGTACCGAATTTCCACTGGTTACTAAAGGGACTCCAGAGCAGGTTTTCAGTAAATAAGTTTTTGAAAATTTTCCCCCAACTTATTCATTTATCACCCCTCTTTCTATTTTTCTAATTGATAACCTCCAACATGGCATGCTGTCATAAGATGCTGGTCATGTAACAGTTTCTATTGAGTGAGTAACCAGACTTTTTTTTCATGTAATTTCATAATATTATTTTATATTATTCCATTTATTTTTTTCGTAATGATTTCGAAAACTTAACAATGGAAAAACTCTCAACAATAATTGTGCAATCTTATTTGTTTATTAATTAGAATTTAAAATCATTTTCCCCCCTTCATGACTTGGGATACGTGTACATACGTATGTATCTATGTATCTACAAAAAGCCATTAACAGAGAAGGAAAAGAAGAATGACAGAAGAAAGAGAGAATGTCAGAAAGAAAGAAAGAAAGAAAGAGTGTCAGTCAGAAAAAAATAAAAATTGAGATGAGTAAAAAAAAAATACTAAGAAGGAAATAACCTAAAAATATGTGAAATTAATCAATAAACAACAACAACAACAACAAATATTAATAATAATAATAATAATAATAATAATAATAATAATAATAATGGTAAAGGAAAAAAAACCCCAGAAAGACAGACCATAAAGTTTCGGCTGTATTACATCAAGCCATCGTCAATAAAAGTGATGGAAAATCGTGTGAAGAATAAAACAACTTTTTACTGGGGAACGAGGAAATCCCGCTGGTGTTTTTTTTTGTTTTTTTTTCAAGACAACATCTCACAATGCAATGTTTGACACAAGAGAGTGCAGAATTGAGCGTTGCGAACTAGGAAGAAAATGAAATATACAAGACACAGAACATAAGAAAGCTATTTCGATTCAGAAGAGAGTTTTTCATTTTTGTTCATTTTGTTTTGTTTTGTTTGTTTGTTTTTCATTTTGCCTAGCATTGTCTGTGTTTCATACAGGGTTGTCAGATGTCTCTTGCTATACAAGACCAAATTTGTAAGGTCTTGAGACCAAATTGAGTAGCTTTAAATAACTTAAGATCCATTATCAGACGAAGCTTGCAGGAAAAATGGATTAATATATGAATCTATTGCTCATGTATGTTTATGTTGTATTATATCATTTATAAGTATGAGATTGTTATTCTTTGTAAATTTTCCTTCGATACCAAATTTCTATTTTCAGAGGCAACTAGTTTGTTTAGTACCAAATTTGCTCAATATTGGTCTTGGAAAATACCAAATGGCAACCCTGATTTCACGTGTTTTCTTGTGCTGAAGTTAGAAATAGACGTGACTTTTTTCCATCAACTTTCAGAATGCATTTTCTAGATGTCTTGGAAAAGATTTAATCCTTCAGTCAATAATCGATATAGTTTCTATACAATAATAATAATAAATAAAATAACAATGATAATAATAATGATAATAATAATAATAATCTTAATAATAATAATAATAATAATAATATTATTATTATTACTAGTCTGTGCCCTGTTGCTCTGCTGATGGTTATCATAAGTGAACAACAACAGGCCAAGCTGATGGCTGCTACTGATACTATAAGTGAGACAGAAAAAGTAGGAAGGAATCGGGAGTTAGGTAGGAAGAGAAGGAGGAGAAAATAAAGTTAGGTAGATCAATGAGAGGGTAAGAAAGGAGCGAGAAGAAAATGAAGTTAGGTAGTTTGATTAGAGGTAAGAAGACAGAGGGACTGATAACTGCAACTGCTTTAGTTGAGACATAAAGGGATCTTATTATTGATTATGATTATACCAATAGTTTGTTGGACCATTGAATTCATCCTAAGTTTTTACCACAATGTTTTGGCCTACCCATTCTACAACCTTCATCAGTAAAGTTCAATTCGTAAAGAAAAGGATAGGATAACTTTTAAAGAAAGAGAGAGTAAACAGTAAATTCTGGTGAATATATCAGTTGGCCAGGTTCATTCTCAGCAACCCACGTAACTGGTGTTTCCTTATTTATACACAGGAACACTCTCCAGTTCCCCAGTTTGTTTTTGTCATCTATTTCAGTCAAAAAAGAGACCTCTGTCTCTTTCCTCACAGATTTTAACCAGATGAAGACTGTAGATTGGATCAACTATAACGACAAGCAATACGAAGAACACATCCAATAGTTGACATTAATGACTTTTCAACATTTATACTATGATTATTATTCTAATTATTTTTGCTATGTACAGGTGTGCTTTATTTAAGGGTTCATATTGACATGGTTGCCAGAGTTTTGATAAAAGCAGTACTATTTTCATGGATATGAGTCAGTTTTATTTATTATTAGAGTTACTATGATGCACATGAGTAAGTATGTTATCTTTTCTGTCCCATAATAGATGTTAGATTTTTCGTATATATATATATATCAACAATATCAATATACATGAATGTAACAACAATTATGGGACTGAAGTAGTACTTCTTTTTCTTTCTCAGACTGTGTGTGTAAGTAACAAAGATCAATGCCTTCACTTATACTTAGAGTCCCTGAGCATTGACGACCAAATTCAGTCAGTAAAGACTTGAAAGTCATCATTATTATTACCAATATTTTGTTATCATCATCATCATTATTATAAATGTTATTATTATTGTCATTATTATCATTATTATTATTATTTTTATTATCATCATCATTATTATCATTATTTACATATATAGTATATTTTTTGTAAATATGTTCCCTGAAAACTGTACATTTTTGGTATGTCTGAAATTGATTTATAATTATATACATATTTAGAGTAATTTTCACATTGAGGTTGGCTCCCATACATAAAAAAAAAAAAAATCATTCAAACTACTTAAAGGGCGTTGGTAGTGGAGGGGGTGATTTTTGTTTGGGATTTAGCTGGGGTGATGGGTTGAGGGTAATATTCTACGCGAAAATTGAAGTGTGTGCAACCTTTCCTACTGCACATGTGTACACTTTGGGCTACATGTTACCGAAGTAGGATATTAATGAATATAAGACATATACATTTAATTTAATCAACTGGATCAACAATAATATTTTCAAGCAATTATTATTATTATTTTTTTTTTTTGATGAGCTTTGTTGACCAGCTCTGGTGGTAGACTCAGCCTAACTGCCCAGTATTCAGGCTATTTTGCCCTCAGTGATGGACTAAATCACAAAGTAGCTCTAATTATTTTACAACTAACAGAAATCAATTTAAGTATGTTATTGTTGTGTGAGTGCAAGTGTGTATCCACAAAAATTTATATTTTTCAATATGTACAAAAGATTTTTTCTTTCTTAATGTTGTTTAATTATATATATATATATATATATATAGATATATATATATATATATATATATATATATATATATATATATATATAGTGGTGGTATAAATTTACATCATCTTTAAAGTGTATGTTTCATAGTGTGTGTGTGTGTAGGTGTGTATTACTCTGTTAGAGAGAGTAAATATGTGTGTGCATATGTGTATATACATGTGTGCACATATGTGAGTGCAGATGGCTATGTGTGCATGTGCATATATAAATACATATATGTGTATGTGCGTGCACATATGTGCCTGCATGTGTGTGTGTGTGTGTATATATATATATATATATATATATATATATACATAGGTTTGTGTTTGAGTGTCCATCTTAGTGTGTGTCAATGTGAATAAAAACATGTATTTTCCAGTCTATGCAAATACAGTTTCATGTTTTGTCCCTTTCCTGCCAGTAGTTAGATAGTTTTCTTCCGCAAAACCAAGTGACAACATTTATCACCTTCGTTCTATGCGATGATGCTTTCTATAAAAGCAAAATGTTTGATGTATTTTTTGTACGCAAATGTATGCTTTTTTGTTTTTTTTCTTCTTTTTTTGCAAGCATTTTTGTTCATTTTTTGAATTTCTTAACAAGATTTTGTGAGTCTGTTTCTCTTGTTACCATCTGCATGGTTTCATTCCCTTTTCTCCAAAAAATATCAGGATCCGTATTTTTCTTATTTAGGATTCAATTCCTGAATTTGAAACCGTCAAACAAAACTATCACCAGAATCATCAACACAAGAACGATCTTCAGTTTTCAAGTGAGTCTGGCTGGCTATTTTCTTTTCTTTTTTTTTTTTTCTCTGCAGTTCATTTTTTTGCTGATATTTCTTGATGCTGTCTGTAGACATTTGGTGGGCAAAAAAATATACCTGGATGTCACTTGCTGGGTAAGGGACAAGGGAGTTCTTAAGCTGCCACTGCACACAGTGAAACTTTGATCCCTGGCCTTGATAAGGTCCCAACTTCAGAATTTTCATTTTGTTCTGTTTTCATTTGGTTTTGCTTTTTTATTTTATCCTTGTTTTTATTTTGTTCCGTCTCTATTTCACATCGGAAAAAAAACAAAAAAAAAGTCAATAAATAAAAATTTTAAAAAGACCTTTTACTTTAACCACCTCACTGATTTAATAAAATTCCTCATAATTATAAACAAAAAAAAAACTTTAGAGGAGGTAGGTTCATTTTTATAATAATATATATATTTGTGTGTGTGTATGTCTATATATGTAGGTGTCTGTGAATGTATATATATTTCATGAAAAATTTGTAGTTTATTCCTCTTTCAAAGTCTTCTTTTTTTCATTGTTAAATTATAATCGTATTTGATAGCACATAAAACCCCCTATTCTAATTTCAGCTAGGAATATTAGACAAGAGAAAAATTTTCCCATGAATTCCTTCAATTTGTCACCCAGTTTTTTAAAAGATCCTCAGGTTGAGGCCAATGTGAGGCCAGGCCACAAATTTTTCTAGCCATTCTTCAGATGAAGATGGGGGATGGGGGTCTTAAATACAGTCAAATTCAGTAGTTTTCATGTGAATGTCATAAGTTTTGTTACTTTTTTTGCCCGAATTAATTCCATGCTGAATGAATAAGAAAGGATCCGTTTTTTTTTTTTTTTTTGTCACATTTGAAAAGAGAATATTTTTGGGGCTGCTTTCTCCAGAGGAGCAAAAGAAGAAGAAAACATTTACAGATGTTACATTCAGCTACAACAAGTCATAATACTGATCACAGATTCAACATGGAGCATAAACATTACAGTGCTATGATTATTATGATTATTATTAAAAGGATCATTAATTATTATAATTATAAATAATTGATATTTTTTATTAGAGTCTAATAACAGGCTTTCCACTGTGTGAAAGGGAAGGCATATATATACATATATATATATATGTATATATATATGTATATATGTATATGTATATATATGTATATATATATATGTATATGTATATACATATATGTATATGTACATATATATATATGTAATTAATAAATGAGTCATATATATATATATATATATATATATATATATATATATATATATATACATATATATATATATATATATATATATATATATATAATTTTTATTTTGAATTCATTTAGAAAGCAATTCTCTCGCCTGTTTGCCTTCCTTAACAGAAAGCAAAGTCTGGTTGAATTTCTTTCTTAAAATCTTTTTTTTTTGTATTACAGGCTCTCCCCTACTTAGAAATGTACAAGTTATGAACCCTTCTATGAATTCACATTTTCAATAACAAGTTAGTTCAGATATTCAACAACAGCACAACACCTGGTGTTACTGCAGTTGGAAATTGAAGAAGACGATATCCATGAAGCATTGGGATGCCACACTGGGGAAGCAAGCAATGAGGATTTAATGAAGCTGGAGTCACAAACGGTCCAGGAGGAAGTCATGGAGAAGGAACACGAGGCTGAAGAACCCAAGAAGTTCATTTGTAGAATAGAAAGCCACAGATTTCAGAATGATTGAGAAGCCATTAGCTTCTTTTGAGCAGAGGCAGACCTAATGATCTTTAGTTTGCGATGCAGGCCTCTAACAAATGTATAAGACATCTATAAGAGGTTATACAGCTTTTGAAACCATTCCCAGTCTATGCTTCTCAGACCCTGATGACATTCCATATTCTCTACCCTTATTGCCATTCTCCATCTAACTCCGACGTCCCTGCAAGCAATATCAGTACCAGTTAGTGAGTCAGGGTTCGGGGTAGAGTAAGTACAGTAACATTATAAATACCTTTATTATTACTTTGGACTAAAACTCAAACCCCCATAACCTATCCTGTTAATAAGTAGGGGATCTCCTGTATTTAATTCATTGTTAACCTTCTTTGGCATTCAATTTCCTTTCTTCCTTTTCATCAGTGGGAAAAGCCTGTGCTAAAGACCTGGGGAGGTTAAGCTGTGGAAGGGGGGATAGTGCAGATGAGAATGAGCCAAGTTCAGCTCCCTACTTTTTTTACTTTTTAAAAAAAATTTCTCGATTACTAGGGGCTGGAGTGTTAAGCAATGTCCCAATAATTGACTAATGGTGATACTACCCAGATTCTACATAAAAAGAAAAAAAAAAAGATTGAATAATTTGTTGATTTTTCTTTCAATCATGGGTAATCCAATCCACCCCCAGCTTTCAAAAATTTCCTCTACAGTCGTAGCGGGATATATTTTTTTTTCTGGACAAATATTGTTAATTAAATCTTTTTCTTCCAAAAATTCATTATTTTGTTTTATTAATTTTATATATTTATATATATATATATATATATTGACTGTTTTGTTTTTGTTTATTGTCAGAACATGTTGTAAGTGCTGAGTCATTATAGTAATTTTTATCATTGTTGTTGTCCTTTTTTTGTTTATATAAATAAATTGGTTCTTTTGTTTGTTTTGGTTGTTATTGTTTTTTTTTTTGTTGTTTCCGCCGTTCTTAGCATAACTTGTGATCCTTCTTTTACCGGTTTACAAATTGAATGGGGAAGTGCTCGCCAACAGTGAGAACAGTCCTCAGGAAGGGTTGAACTTCAAATCCCTCTTTTAGGGACAGCCAAAAGTTCTGGCAAATCTGTCAAGAGAAGAAACAATATTAGGTAAATAACACTTCTGTTCAAAGGAACAATATAACAAAGATAGGTTATATAACCGAGGAATAACACAAATACTGTATCAAAAGTGTGACGTAATGAAGGAGTGACATCATAAATATCATATAGAACTGACAATCGTAAGGAATATACAAAATAATTCAAAGTATTGACAGTTGGAAAGTACAATTAATAAAATCATTTTTCAACTGAAAGCCGACAATGTTGCATGCCTCAGAAGCGATGAATTGATCTTTGTTTCATTTCATATTCCAGAAGTACTTCTCAGGCAATAAAATTGATTCAGAAGCATTTTACATTGTCATTTCTTTATGGTAATGATCGTGTCACTCCTTTTAAATCTATCTCTGACTTATCACTCCTTTGTTGCGTCACTCATTTGTTACTAACCCATGAGTTATATTTTTATAAAATGGGCAATTTCAAATATTGATGATGTACCAACAATAATATTATTATTCACTAAACTTAGCTGTGTACTGGACAAGGTTAAACTGTATGTGAATTAGACTAGGAAGTTGATGTTGCACTAAGGGGAGAGATCCTGACTGCTTAGAAATCAACAAGCATAATCTTGGTTTTTACCTGATTTGAACATTGACCACTGATGTCAGTGCGAAATATGCAGTTATCTCATCAATCAAACTGGGTCCCTTTACGTTTACCCAATCTTGCTTTGCAGGACACAAAATCAAAAGTCGATTCAAGAGTGAGACATGCACAAGGCAAAGGAACACCCAGTGAGGATTAAACTCACTTACTTACTAAAAGGCCTTTGCCCCATGAGGAGCATAAGTCTTCAATGAAGCTCCGCCAGAGAAATTGGCTCTGAGCAATCTCCTCTAGATCCCCTCAGGAGTGTCTGCCTCTCTGCCTCTCCAGCTTGATGTCTCTGGACATCTCCTTCTTCTGCTTTCTCTGTGGGTTCCAATCCAGGGCTTGCCAAGTAATATTACTGCCTCAGGGTATGGCTGATCCAACACCACTTTCTTCTCCGGATCTGTATGACGATTGGTTCCAGGTTTGTTCTTCTCCATAATTCTTCATTGAACATTTTCTCTAGCCAATGAACATGGAGGATTCTCTGCAGACGGCTGTTGGTAAATGTCTGGAGTTTATGAAGAATGGCTTTCACATTGGTATTATATATTCTCAGTTAGATGAATGATCTTACGCCTTTTCAGCTCCAAACCTTGCTTTGCCTACTCTCATCCTCACATCTGTTTGTCGACCACACTCCCTATCTGAAAGAATCCACGTCTGTCCTGCTTCTGTGACGAGGCTTTGACTAATGCTGCTCATCCTCTGGTCCTTCTTGATGATGAGCTCTGTTGACGTTGATGCCAGGCGTGATCCTGTAACTGCACCTGATGGACACCAGGAGTGCTAGATAATCTGCTCAGTCAAGATCATTGAGTCATATCTACAGTGTCCACTGTATGCCCTTCCCTTCCTCCATCTTCATGATTCAGTTGGTCACTAGGATGGAAAGCAATGGAAACAACAAATATCCCAGGTATGTGCGCTGTATTAAAGAGCTGATCTTGTTGGGGACACCATAATGACCAAGCAGCTTCAAGAGGATTTCCATGTCTACATGAACAAAGGCCTTCTTATAATCAATGGAGTTTATGTATAGTGTAGAGTTCCATTGCAGAGACTGACCAATGATAATAGCCTAGAATTGTGGTCAGTAGATGACCTGTCCTGTCTGAAGCCTGCTTGGTGGTTGTAGAGTTTGGAATCAACTGCTGTTTTCATCCTCTCTTGAATGATCCTGTTGAAGACTTCACTTGGAACAGATGGGTGACCACTTGAAAAACGAATCATCAACTATGAAAGTACTGATTAGATTCAATGGTGGTTAAGCCATTCAAGCTGTGAAGCCACTTACAGTACCTGGTAACCCTAAGTAGATACCCATCTAAGGACTGATTAGGCTCAATGCTGCTCAACTTCAAGGCAGTCAAGCTGTGAAACCACTTACAGTACCTAGTATCCCTAAGTGGCCAGTCATCTAAGGACTGATCAGGTTCAATATGCTCAACTTCAAGCCATTCAAGCTGTAAAGCCACTTACAGTGCCTGGTGTCCCTAAGTAGTCACCCATCTAAGGACTGATTAGGTTCAATGCTGCTCAACTTCAAGGCAATCAAGATCCACTTATAGTACTAGATATTCCTAAGCAATACCACATCTAAGCACTGATTAGGATCAATGTTGCTTAACTTTGGTGATTGAATATGAACTCATGTTTTCAGAGTGATTGGACAAGAAGCACATTAGCCATACAATGTACAACTTTATTTAGGCAACAATATAATTCTTTAATAACCAGCAATGTTTTTTGAAATATCCTCATCCTTGTCTTTTTCACAACATTCCAGCCAGTTCCTTTTTCTTTATTTACAAATTTTATCCCGTGTTGAACATCCATAGTCATCAAAGATGACAAAGCATTCTGGTTAATCGCCTTGTGGTTTGTACGAGTCGGGCCTTGTAGTCTTTCCTTCTGGATTTTTTTCCTTGCTTTTTGCTCATATTAAATACTAAAGGAATTTTTCAGTATTGGTTTTTATACAGCATCAACTTCTATTTTTCATATGTGCTAACTATTTTGTTTCTCATATTTTCTTCCACACAATAAAGACAAGGTATTATCAAAAACTCCCCAAAAGAGGTTAGTCCAAAGGATTTACCAAATATTTAGAACAACTCGTCACAAAGACTAACAAGATAAATATGAACTTCTGTTCAAATATACAGGTCAGTCTCTTAAGACTTCGACTTTTCTGGAGAAGTACTTACATTTGTAATTGCAAGATAGAGTTCCAATTCGGCCACTCGTCGCCCTGTAACCAAATAAAACAAATATGATTAGAAAATAAAACAGGTCTGGTTAGTAACCCAATAGAAACAGTCATGCAACTAATGCCATGTTGGGGGTGATCAAATAAAAAATTGGAAAAAGAGGTGAGTTGCTTCTCTTACAGTGATCTCTGAAAAAGTCCAAATATTGAAGAAAAAAACCGAAAAAACAAACGTGAATGCAGCTGGACTGAAATTAAGTGACCAATTCAACATAATCTTACATTGCTAATTGACCCCCCCCCTCCACACACACACACTAAAAATATATCTTGGGAAAGAAATTAAAAAAAAAACAACCCAAAAATGCCAAGGGGTAGTAGTTTTTTGCTGCTACAGCCAGGTGAACTTTGCACATGTTTTCACTCAACCGCTCTCTTGTCCAGTCAACCATTGTTGCACGATAGTGATGAGACATTTGTAAAGATATCGGGTGACAGAACAGACCACAGAGAGATGTAGACTTATACCTTTCACAAGGGCATCAGAAGCAGTTTCAGCCAGAATTTGAACTTGAATAGCCAATTCTGTCTTCCATACAGGTAATCGTTATACCAGCCAGTATCTCTTCATAAATATATGTGGACAATCAAATCAGAAAAATTTAAAAAGAAATTGTTTTTAACAGGATTTGAATTTGCATCCTTTTTCCATAGCAGCTTTTTATTTTGTGTAGCAATGATTACTCATCTGCTGATGACAGCAAAGCATCTGGAGTGAAAACTACTACATTGCAAACTGTTCAGCATTGGTTCAATAGTTTCAGGTCTGGGGATACGAATACCAATAATAAATCAAAAGCAGTGGTTTCGAAACTTCGAAAATTCAAGGACTCTTTCTATAAAGGACATATTCAGGCATACCCTTATTTTCAGCATTCAGTTTTTTAGACCAAGTAATGAACTACAATAAGAAGCAATTTTGATTTTTGAAAATTATATTCATTTAAAATAGATTATATTTGTTCAAATTCTAATATATAGTGCAGGTCTGAGTACAATAATTATGGTTTTTGATCGCTGTGCAATGGATGAGGCTGTTTTCTGTCACAAGATTTTCAATGTCAGGTTCAGAGGGAACACTGCTGCGGAACCCCGAGCACATGAAATGAATGAAATGCTCTATAACAATGAACTTAGAGAACTACTTAGGGAAATAGGATATGAAGTCTTGTAGCATCCCCCATAAACACCTGATATATATCTTCAACAAGTGATTTGAACTTTATATGCACAATCAAAGGTTTAATAATAGGGAAGCCATAATGTGTTTTTACGGAATTAAAACTTAAACAAAAGAATTTAATAGAAATGGCATATTATTAGAGGATTGTTACAGAAAGGTTATTGCTTCCAATGGATCATATTTTGAATAAATCTTTACTGATCTTTGTTGTGTATATCATCCTTCACCCTACTAATTGAAAAATGACATTTCATTTGTAACAACCTAATAAATACGTACAAAGAACTTACCGATGCAACTCCGGGAGCCATGTCCAAATGGTATCACAGCAAATGGGTGGAATTTTCTTGTGTCACTTCGGAACCATCTTTCTGGGATGAATTCATTAGCTTGAGGAAAATTCATCTCGTCTCGAGACATCACGTAATTGTTGATCATCAAACACGTCTGTTGGAACAGAAAGGCGAAAAAAAAACATGATATAACAATACTTTCCCTGAAGAAGTGGTTTGTTCCACTCGTTCTGAGTTTGTAGGAGGGTGGTGACTGTTAATAGCTTTGAAGGTTGAAGGATGACCAGATGTTCATTCAACAATCAGCACCTTCAAGGGAAACTTTGTTGGAAACAAAAGCTAGCTTGATCTATCATTTTTTTTTTTGTCAATATTTCTGTTACTATTACACAGGGTGATTCATAAAATATGCAAACCTGAGGATCGGAAAGTAGAATTTAATACGTAAATTAATAAGTAAATTTTATGCTACAATGCAACCTGTCCTCAGAGACAACAGTATTTGGCAGTTGAAATGATTGCAACAGGTGCTAGCCTCATTCGAGCATCCATTCTTTGCGATATGTCATTATATAATTTCCAATGAAATAAATCGTTTATGTAATGAAACATATATGAACCTGCATCAAAGTTGAAAGAAAATAATTTCAACAGCTATTGTAAAGTTGAAATGTGTGACTAGAATCTTTCTTTGAATTTTTTGCGTAATTTGTATCTATAAAAAACAGTTTTGGGATTTAAAATACTTTAAATACAAATTGAAAAGATGGCTGCATCCTTTCTGAAGCATTGTGTGCAGTGATCCTTGAGAACCAGTTTCTTTCTTTTGTTTTCTTCATCCTATTTCAGCTTCTGTGCCATGTGGCCTCCCTCAGATGTCGGTTATCGTCAGTGACCTTCTGGGAATTCTGAACAGAACACGTTTTTTCTTTTTATTCACAAAGGTTCGTTTTTCTGATTCTTATATCTGGCACTTATAGTGTCCTTCCCAGTATGTAATCCCAACTGAATGCAATATGTGCCGTATTTGATGGATCTCAAGACCCATGGCCATATAAGACCCCACTATTTCAGCATAGAATACTAAATATTATGGATAAGTATTTAATTTATGGATAAATATTTAAGGTTATTGAAATTAATCAATTTTCTTATTAAAGCATAGGAGAAAAAAAAAACTTGGACAAAACATCATAGGTGTCAAAGTGTGTTGAAGCTATGTTAATTGCATATTATCAGGAAGTGGAACAGAAACTTTTTTGAATCAAGAAATTAACAAATAACATGAAACAACAAAACATGATTATAAATAACAGAAAGGATCAATACAAAAATTACTTGAAGTGGGATATATATATATAAAAATATATGGTTGGTCTGTCTATCCAAGGCTATCGTTACTATAAGCGTAAATGAAAATAACTGAACAATGGAATAACTTGTGTATGAATGAATATAAAGTGTATTCTTAAAACTAATTAAATCAATAGTGACAAATTCTGATGGTGAACCTGTGTTAAATTGTTTGTCAATGAATACCAGGTGAGACTAAGTGCCTCATTAATTTCCCAGGGGTGGCTAAAGCCCCCAAGCACTCCAAGGGAAATTGTGAATCACTACCACACCACGTAAATTAAGTAGTGGTGGCGATAAAATAAGTTACTTAGTTGAAAATACTACCATTGTGGTTTGAATCATAAATTTATGATAGAAAAAGACCCAAAAGTCACTGGTTAGTCACTTGAGAGGGTGATCAATAAAAAAAAAAAGGGTAATCAATGAATAAGCTACTTTTCCTGCCTCCTTTTTGGCTGTGATCACCAAAAAGTACAAATTTCTTTTAAAAAAGCATGAATGCTGCTGGATGCAAAAAAAGCAACTAATTTAGAATAAATTTTCATTATAAATAATAATAAAACTATTAAGGTGGGAAGATTTTTAAAAAACACAAAAGAAAGCATTTTCGCTATCATTGAGAGGAGTGAGGGTGGAAAATTCCATATTTCTATTATGAATAGTTATGTCTGAGTTAAGTTCATATTGACAGATAGATCTAAATGTCAGGACACATGAACAAACTAAACCGTGATTAAACTAGTCTATTGTGGTTAGCAGTGATTGATACTTACTCCTTTGGGGATGAGGTAGCCGTCTAACACAATGTCCTCTGTGGCGATTCTGGCACCCATAGGAATAACAGGATAAAGTCTGGAATCAAAGAAAGTTCTTGAATTAACACTTTCACTCATGACAGAATATAACAGGTATGGTTAGTCACTCAATAGAAATCATCAAAGGTTGGAATTATTAGCCAAAAAACAAAATGGGCATTAAACCAATTTTCAAGTTATATATGGAGGAAAAGCCACTGAAAAAGCATAAACTTACATTGTAACTTGCCTCCCCACCAAAAAAACAAACAAAAAAACAAACTCATTGAGAAAGGGGATTTTCATAAAAAAGAAAACAAAAAAACGTTTTCTGAAGATGATAACTTTTCATGAAATTGTAAAGAGCAGAGTAGAATCTTTCCACAAGCCTACATACAATATTTCATTAAAATACATCAAAGAGTAACCAAGTCATCCAATTGAGAAGAAGAGGACAATGATAATAATGACTGACACCCATAGCAAATAATAGTACCCAGGAATTTTTTTCTACGAGAACAAAAATATTTTCAAACCTTTATTTTTTATGTTTTAAATGCTATTCTTTTTAAAAATGCCATTATTTTCTGAATAAACTGATACCTCTATCTCTCCTAATTAGGTAGTTATAGAAGAGTGGTTTGTCCTAGTATTTACTTACTCTTCTCTATCAATCATCATGGTATAGAAGTGAGAGATAGAACATAGGACAGGGAGGTCTGATTCATGTTTCTCCAAGAGGTATTAATGTGTAAATATCTTACATTACACTTTCTCTTAATCATCCTCCCAACACATTTATATGGATATATGTATAAATATATACAAATAGATATATCCCAGTTTCTGTTTTGAATAAATAGTGGTGTTATAATAACACTACATTTCAGAAATCCTGAATCAGGAATGTTCTATGAGTTTGATAATTCGAAGAGTTTTCCTGATGATTGAACACCTTTTTGTTGTATGAGTTGTTAATACAATGCTTCGGCCTACAGTCTTCATCAGGTGTGCTATCTGCTGTGATGGTGGTGAGATTTTTTTCTTGAATGCTAGCGATGCTTATAATGTTGGATTCAGGTGTTTTCCTTCTATTTCATTGTTAGGGCTGGATTTCTATACCTTGTCTCTGTTGAGTGGCAGAAGCCATATCAAGTTGAACTTGTCTGTCATGCAATCAGTCGACATATTGATGATGGCTGCTTCTTGGATTTTCCTCTGCTTCTAACAACATTCTCTGCCTATAATATGGACTTCTTCCCAGAGAGGATCAACCAAAATTTTAACAACACCAACAACAAAAAAGAGTTCAATCGTCCGGAAAACCCTTTTAATGTTAATGACCTTCTCAAAACTATTCTTAGAATCATTAAAAGGATAACATATGATGAATATATCAAATTTACTATTCTTATAATATAGGAGCAAGTTGCATGAAATTAATAGTTTTAAAATATTTCTGTTTGAAAAGATATATATAAGGCTTTCTCTAGAGTTAGACAATGAGTCTCAAGTTCTACATCAGTAATTCTGAATGTGATGTGTACGCCCCTACAAGGGGGCAATTCAAACATGTTTGGGAGCAATTTTTAATTCAGGTGTGAAGAGCAAAAAGCATTCAGTGGCTCAAAACTGAGTTATGTTAAAGCTTAACAGATTAATTCCTAATTATAGAATAGTATTGATTTTTAATTATACAATATCATTTACTTAATTTTATCACAGATTCTACAGTAACTAATGCCTTATTCATAAACTTTGCAAAGTATTAAAATGATATAGTAATTGGATAGTAGTTACAAAATTTCACCCAATTGAGAAATTTCAAGAACCAGTGGGTTAGATTGTCTGAAAAATTCTGAAGAGGATAGTGTTTATTCTCCATATCTCAAAAATCAGATAGAGGGTTTTTCAGCATTTTCAAGGGATAGAATAAATATCATACGAAAGGCATAAAATTTCACCTGTCTTCGGACTTACCGCATCGATTCTTTGACAACAGCTTTCAAGTATGGCATATTTGACAGATGTGAACTGGTACACACTTCACCTTGTAATGTCCTAGAAATCTCTTCCAGAAGCTTTTCCTGCACTTTGGGGTATTTAGCCAAAAGGTATATTGCAAATCCCAAGGAATTTGAAGCCTAAATGAAAAAAAATTGAAAGTTGAATAACATATAGCAGAGAGATGATATTTGAGGTAGAAAAAACACATGCAAAAAATACATACTGACAACATCAAGTGTTTGTCTCCTATTAACAATGACCTCGACCCTGATCTCCAAAATGAGGCTCTGCTCAAAATGTGACATTATGAAAGCGAGGCTTGAAACTCAAAGCCAGACTTAAAACTCAAACTTCATCGAACGCAGGAACAATAAAGATGGGGGTGGTAATAAGTAGTAAACGTTCAATTTTTCAATCCTCCAGCTCTGTTGGTGCGGCCTGTATGCGTGACACATACATAGCCATCCATTTGGCCAAAATCACTTAAAAACTGAAGAAACCTATCTTGACAGTTTGTAACATTTATTTTCTATGTTTGAATTAGCTCACCCAAGCCTTCATAAAATGACCCCAATATTTAAATAATTTTGCAGTTGCTCTGTGCATAAAAATATCAAAAACATTATGTTGCTCAACATTTTCTAGTTTATGTTTTATCAGAATGAGCTCGGATGTTTTTTTTACGTATTTGCAAGTAAATAAATAAATTAAGGAGTCTACTTTATGATCAGTTTTGACAAATGCTACAGAAAAAAATTCACGAGTACTCTTGGCATATTATATTAGTCAATGGATTCATATAATGAGGAAACAAGATATTTACAGTATCCAAACCAGCTAAAAACAACTCAGCCATGTTGGAGTAGATTTCTGCAATTGAAAAAGACTGGTTGCTGAGAAGGTATGTCAACAGATCGGCTCCTGAGTTTGATGTGGACACTCCAGATCTGTCATGAGATATTTCCTCTAATCGTTGGTCAATGAATTCCTGAGCTGAAAAGAAAAAAATACTAGATTAGTAAAATACCAATTCTGAATTATACAGTAATATCTTGAATAGTGTGGTTTTGAATATAATGAAACTCTGGACAGTGTGGTTTTGAGCCGTACAGAAAATTTCAGAACAAATTAATCACACTAATCAAGGTATCCACGTATATAAAAAAACACATCTCTCTCTCTCACATTTCTCTTAAGGTGCACAATTACAGAGCCCTGAATTAGCAGCCCTAAATGATACATTCAACGTGTACAAATGAGAGATCATTTCAAATAGAGTTTCAAAGAAGTATGGGATGGTATTTCAGGGATACCTCAGGTCAATATGTTTAGCTATAAAGCAAGTTTTGACTAATCTAATAGCAAACAGAACGATCAAGGTTTTTAGTGAGGGTGGTCAGCTTGTCCCTCATTTTGTGTCAAGCAGCATTCACACTTGTTTTTTTTTACTTCGGACTTTTTCAGGGATCACTACTGTACAAAAGGCTAAAGAAGTAACTTATTTAGTGATCATACGTTTTCTGATTTTTCAATTGATCACCCTCAACATGGCATGCTGTTAAAAGAAGTTGTTCACAACCTAAATTATATCAATTTATCAACCTAAGTTTGAATCTATCAATTCAATATATCTATATATATGCTATCTATCTATCTATCTATCTATCGATGTATATATGTATGTATGCTATCAATCTATATACATACATGCATGTATGCAATCAATCTATATGCCTCAGACTGTTCATATCTATGTGTTCATATTTATTTATCCATCAATCATAGTATATTTATGAGGATGTATCAATAAGTCCATTGCTTGAAACAGTTATTAGCTGAATTTTGACCTGACATGTTCACTCTATAATGTTTGACCTACCATCATGTGGGAGTCTCTAAAAACATAAAGATAGAAAGAAAGAAACATTTGTTGTCTTTATAGTATCACACACACACACACACAAATATATATATATATATATATATATATATATATATACACACACACACACATATATATATATATATATATATATATATATATATATATATATATATATATATACATATATATATATATATATATATATATATATATATATATATATATATATATGTAAGTATATATATATATTTATATATATATATGGAAAATATATTGTAGCCATCAGTTTCTTTTTCTATCAAGCCATTTTGTATATATCAATCAGTTTGGGCTTCTTGTTACCAGTTCATGATATTTGTAGATTTTTGGCAAAAGAATTCTCCTCACTCAGCTGCTAACCGGAGCATTAAAGTGGGTGCTCACAAGAGTTTCTGAGTCAGACATCTACTCTATTATCTATCTTTAGATACTTCAGTTCTTGGGAATTGTCTCAGCCTATGTGAACTATTTAAAAAATATTACGAGCTGCACTTATTACAACCATTTCTCTTAAGGTGCGCAAACCAGAGCAAAGTGCCTACCCTCAGCAGCAATTTTAAAACTTGACATACCCTGAATACATACCCTGAATAAAACTTGACGTACTTTGAATAAGAAAACTTTTAGCAGGTGCTTCTGATAAAACTTTACCAAAAATGTAAATAAAACCCTCGATATAACGAACCCCAAAATAACAAATTTGGGCTTTAACGATATCCCCACCCTTCAATTAGTTCATTATAGCAATGGTTTACTGAACTCAGGAATACCACATATGATCTGGTGGATATGTTTTCTATGAGTCATTTGAACTTGTATCATCATCTTTGTTTTTATTATAATGTTTCAGATGAATATTCTCTGGCTTTCATCATGTGTGTGTTGCACTTCATGTCATCCATCATATATATATATATATATTGATTTGCATGCAGTCTGAGATTAAAACCCATACAACAGATTTTATATTCATATGGGTGAACACTCAATAGAAGTGATACAAACAATGAGTAACATATATTGTTATACTTACTGTTCCCTTGTTGTTAAATATGTAAATGATGCACAGTATAAAATACCATCCATATACAATACATTATGATAATACCCTATATGAAATGACAAACTACAAGTAGTACGATACAAGCTATATATTAAAATCATAGCTGAAAAAGAGGTGGTGTTTGATCTACACTGCTTGGGTGCTTTGTTATCATAATATTTAAAATATTTTAAATCAAAACACTTTTGAACAAGTTTTTTAATATGGTTAGCGTTCAAAGCTGTAAAGCTTTCTAAACTATACACATATATGTATACATATATATATATAACTCCTGTCAACCCAACATCCTTAAAGCCATGCTCCTACTCATGCCACCTTGATGGACCATAAGATGTAAACACCTTGGTTTAAAGGGTTGGGTCAGCTGTACGTACATCGCACTTCACCATAAATCTTCATCATACAGGCTGGAGGCTTATTTCATGTATAGAAACCCCGCTGTGTAAGGATCCCATAATCATATTCTGCAAAGCCAAGTATATATATATATATATATATATATATATATATATACTGTGTGCATATATAAATATTTACTGAGCTGAGCTTAGTTCAGCAGTCAGTGGAGAAAATAGTGAGAATTAAGCTTATTGCACTAGAGAATAGGCCTGCAACCATTTTACTCTTAAAGGTAAAATATGCTTACATAGTAAAGGTGCCTTATTGAGGATACATGGTTCACAAACAAGTGTGTGTATGTGTGTGTGCAAAGGAAAAGAGTGTGAGAGAGAGAGAGGGGGAAATGATTGAAAGTGGAGAGTTGACAGAGAGTGTTGAAGAATCTTAAAGTCTTACCAAGCCCATAAATAATGTCCGAGGCTGAGACATGTTTTTGCCAGACGCTTGTGTTGAGAAACTGATGGATATTTGCCCCCACAGCCATTTGGTGGCCAGTGACAAACATGACGCCAACAGCATTGATGAGATCCTGTATATTCTGTGGCATGTTGTCTTGAAGACAGCCTAGCCGGCGCCCAAACAGTACACTACCAACAGCTGAAAAGAAAAGCAAAATTATCAATAAATGAAAAAAAATCATGATTTTTTAATGATTTTTGAAAAAAATATAAGTAATGCACCTTCAAAGTCATCTACACCTTATATATATATATATATATATGTGTGTGTCCATAGTCTAATAATGAAGAGAGATTTTATTTTACACGACAAATATTTCTTTTCCAACATAATCTTTATCCTTGTAGATGCACTAAATCCAACACTTCCCCACCAATAACTTTCATTGAACATTATACAGTGAATATCTCAGATCAAAATTCTGCAAATAACTGTGTCAGCCTACGGATTTATTGATCAACATTCATATATATATATATATATATATATAGTTGATAATATATTTTCAATTTGTAAAGGTGCAAAAAGAGAGAAATAGAAAACAGATTTTATTGCTAGTTACTGATGAGTGCAGTGGGCACAAAATGTTGACATTTGTAATTCTTATATATATATATATATATATATATAAATCATCAGCCATCATAAGTCCACAGCTGGATAGAGGCCTCTTCTGGCTCCTTCCATGTTGACCATAACAGTGCTAACTCCTGCCATGTCTTACCTGTGAACCTTTCTATCACATCTCTCCATTTTAGGTCTGATTTTGCTCCTACTGAGTTTGCTATCTCTAGGGCAGCAATCTGTTAACCTTAAACACTATACAATTGCTGTGTAACAAAAGGAGATCAATTCAAATAATAGTTTCAATGTAATATAATGCAATTTATGATCATTCTGTCGGATCATATATCCATTTGTTGATATGTCTTAAAAGAAACAAATAGAGCAGATATAGACTGTGGATAAACAAAATGAGAATTTGGAGTGAAAACAGTTATTTAGGCCATTGCATTACTGTGGATGTTTAGCTCAATGGTAAGAGTAAAGATACACACACATATATATATATATATATATATATATGTATATAGTCTATAAGATTTAACTTGATCAGTAGACTAATTTGAGTCAACTTTTTTTCAGTCATGTAAGTTTCTCAGCTTTCTCAATTGCCAAGTGCCTGTTGAAAAAATAGATCTTTCATTAAATTTTTGATATTTTTTGATTTTTTAAATATTCAATTGGATTGTTATGAGAGATAAACTGAGCAGAAAGGAATAACCCAATAGATTTCTCATAGCATGAATTTCAAAGACAACAATGTTCATGTATCACACTATATGACCTTTCTTCTTTGCGCAGTTTTTTAATATGAATTGATTAGATCAAAGTAAAAGAAAGAGATCAAAGTCATCACAGTTCATCACACTTTATATGGTTCTTTTCTCTTAGGCATGAGTCAATTTTCTTTGCATAAGTTCCTTGGTCATGACAAATAATCATTTGGTGAGTAAACTATCAATCAAACTACCCCCCCCCCAGTCAAGTTACTTCTGAAAAAAAATCTTATAGACTGTACTTACATATTCCATGCCCAGAAGTCTAACTACCTATGTCAGCCATACAGTTGGAACACTCCTATGAGGGGGCAGCAGACCCTAACAGCTAGCTTGGGCATCCAGAAGGAAACTCTTGTCAAACCTTTAACCAAGATGTGTCACTTCTGTTTCTTTCATTTGTGTTGACAATAGGATGCAAACTCTTGATTTGAAGGGTGGGGTCTGCAGTACACACAGTGCACTTTACTTTAAAACTTCATTACATCGGCTGGAGGGATATTCTGCGTACAGGACCCAGTTCCAATTAGAGCGTTATGGAGATAATTTTTTCAAGAGAGGTAACTCTTTAGTAATAAAGCATGGGAAATGACTCCAACTATCAAAATGATAACAATTATTGTTAAAAAAGAGCAATAAAAAACATGAAAAAAATCAGTATCAGCTTTGATACATTTTTTATAATTTATGGAAATCTGGCTCATCTGCAGTTCTTTTTCTTGAAAAAAAACCATATATTCAGATCCTAATATTTCTCAAAAATGGAAATGCTCCTGATGAAACAAAGGTTATAATCATTCAAACAGTCAAAATTTGAAAGAAAAACATGAGTCTTTTTAATTGATAATGCACTAATCTTGATTTTTTTTGTTATTCATTCAATGCGTAATTTTCTTTCTTTTCATGTTTTTATTGACTTTTTGAATTAATTGTAATTTTTTTAGTTATTTCTTTGATGCAAAAGTCTCCCTTGATGTACCTTGGGAAGGTTATCTCTCTCAGAGTTATTATAAGTTGTCTCCCTGATATATCAATCTGCACAATTACCCGGGCCTCCAAGGTCCTGCACTAGCGGAAAACCCTCAAAAAAATCTTCATTCACGGAGCCAAACCATTCATAATGATATTTCATTGTAATCATCATAATAAAGCTGCTGCTCCACCACAATGTTGATTAAAATGAATTATCAAATGATAATCATTTTCAATCTAGAACCATTTTGTTTTGGTAATTTTCCACTTACATTCTGTGGCCCATTTGTAGAGTTCATTCTGTAACATTGGCACCGTGTGGTCTTCTGTATTTTTGATCTTGTGTATTCTGGTAATTAAATCATAGACAATGTTGCTGAGTTTGTCTGTGTATCCAGCTGCCATCTGTGGTCGCAGGAGACGTGGTGCTATGGCACTCCGGTACTTGTGCCACTTTTCATCTGCTCTGTCAGAAGAAATAGTAAACATTTGAAACAAAGATAAAAATTTGTTGTTCAGGCTTTTTTAGATTTGCTTAAAAAATAACATCTATGAATAATATAAATAACATAATAATATATTGTACATGATTGAGCATGTGTGTGCAGTGTTAGATTTTTGGAAAAAAATATTATGATAGTGATTAAAAATGAAATATAATATTCTTTCTGGCAATATTAAAATGAATTTTATGAATCCGAAAGCTTTAATCTGTTTTTTTTTACTCCTTAAATATCTAAACTCGTGTAGATAGGCATTTCAGCTAATATTCTTTTAAGTCAAAATTGAATTATGAATTTTACAAGTTTGAAAGCTTTACTCTGTTTTTTTACTCCATAAATATATAAACTAGTATAGATAGGTACTTCGTTTAGAATTCTTATAAGTCAAAATTGGAATGATCTTTAATCAAACTTACGCTGTCATAAGCCCAGTTTCTTTCTTTCTGAGTTCTTTATAAAGCACCCAACTTTGGTAAGGTGGTCTGTTAGGGTGCTTTCCTTCCATTCGCATGAATTCTTCAACAAGGTTTGGGTCAGCCAGGCAGACATTGGTGTGTGGCCCAAAATTCAGCTTAAACATACGACCATATTTTTTGTGAAACTTCAACTGAAAAAATAAATGAAAAAAATAGAAATTAATTCTTTGCTTCTCCAAAACAACACTGATATATACATGCATATTGCATATATATATATATATATATATATATATATATATATATATATGTACTTTCCAGCTACATAAATTCATATGGTAGTAATGTTGAATTCATATAATTCATTCTGAGTTCTCAAAACCTATATAACGTAGATATAGCATTGTAATGATATTAGAAGAAAAATTAGAGAGAACTTAACGTTGCGTTTTTTGAGACATGCTCATCAGAAGTGATTTGAAAACACAAAACCACGAAGGGAATTTATTCAAGTCGGTTATTTCTGTTGCTAAAGCAATTCCCTCCATGCCTTTGAGTTTTCAAATCACTTCTGAGGAGCATCTCTCACTAAATACAGTGTTGAATTCAGTGTATTTTTTTCTGATATGTATACATATATATCATTAGAAAATGGATAAATGTTCCAATAGAAATGATTATAAATGCATTATACTACCTTGAAACTCTACTTGAAATGATCTCCCATTATTACAAAGTAAATGTATCATTTGGCTTAGTCAGCGTAAATAGAGAAAAACAACTAGAGAAAATGAGGCTGCTGCAGGAATCGAACCTGTGACTGATGAGGAAGCTGCTTCAATTTAGTGTTGCTCTTACCATTGGGCCTTTGCATTACCAGCGGCTGTTTAGCTCAATGGTGAGAGCAATGCTAGGATGAAGCTGCTACCTTATCGGTCACAGGTTCAATTCCTGCAACAGCCCCATTTTCTTTAATTGTTTGTTCTATTTACGCTGTTGAGGCCAAATGAAATATTGACCTTGCAATGACAGGAGATCATTTCAAATAGAGTTCTAAAGTAGTATAACACATTTATAAGATTTGGTAGATGTTTTCAGAAGCTACTGCGAAAGTCAAATAGAAAACAAAAAAAAAGACAATCGGTCTTGCTGAACACAATATTTGCAAAAATCTAGTTATGATTGATCTCAATATAATTGTAATGTTCTGCCTTCATAACTAGCATGCTAACCACTGCTCTATGGCCAAGTGCCAAAGATATTCACTAAACCTAGCTCACTATAGTAGAAGGTCACAGGTGTGGGGTGTCAAGAGAAAGATCAACTTCTCTATAATAGTAATGGTCTGTGAGATTTGCTTGCTAACTATTGCTCTGTGGCAATTCAACGATGATATCTATCAAGTTTTGGTAAAAGGTCAAAAGTGTTGGGTGCGAAGAGAGGATCGAACTCACTACAGTAGTATTGGTACGGGAGACAGCTAATCATTACTGTAATGCCTAGAGAATAAAATTGGAAAAAGTATCAAAATATCCGTTACCAGAATATCAATTCAATACATGAACCTGATGATAATCAAGTTGGATTTGTAGAAAAAATTCAGAAGAGGGACTTAAAAGGTTTCCGTCTAAGATACAGTTGGTGTTAATGGGTTAAATGTCTAGTTTTTCTCTCACTTCGTCCCAGTAAATTCTTTATCCTAATAGATTCTAGCAGAAAAGCTTACGCCATTCACTTACATAAAATGGCTTTTATTCCATGGCATGACGTTTTATCTAACGACATTTCATCGAAAATTATTAAATATACATATACATGCACACGCATATCATATACACACAAACTACACACATACTACATATACACATACCACACTCACATCAACACCAGCAAATTCAGGCCATAACAAATACACTTCAGTATAAATGCCACATATACGCACATACATGCATGCACACACATACCACATACACATAGCTGTGCATGTGTGTATTTGTGGCGTGTATGTGAGTATTTGTGGTGTGTATGTGTGTGAGTGTTTGTCATTTTCGATGAAACATCCTTCAATGAAAAGTTGTGACACGTTTAAAATGGGTTTTATTCTCGGCTAGTTCTTTTGTCGTCACTCTAAAATCATATCCCAAGAAGGGGGGGGGGGGTATCATGGCAATGGTTGGCAGTGTGCCATGACTTCTCATCGAATGATGTTTCATTGAAAATGTTACATACATACATACATACACACACACACGCACACATACATACATATGTAAACATTCATGTGTGTATGTGCTATGTGTGTGCATGTACGTACGTGTGCATGTGTCAATGTGAGTATGCGGTATGTGTAGAATGTATGTATGTGTGTGCGAATGTGGTATGTGTATATGCAATATGTATGTGCATATGTGTATATATATGGCATGTGTATGTGTATGTGTATGCATATGTGACCTGCGTGTGCATGGGTGGATGTGGGTGTGAGGTATATGAAGTACGTGTGTACGAATATGGCACGTTTGTATGTGTTATGCGCGTGCATGTGTGTGCATATGTGTATATATATGACATGTGTACGTAAGTGTATGTGCATACATATGTGGCGTGCGTGTGAATGTGTGTATGCTGTACTTAAAGTATGTGTGTATATTTGAGCGAATGTGGCATGTGTGTATGCGGTAAGCATGTGTATGAGTGTGTATGTGAATTCATGGCAGGTATGTGTAAGTATGTATTTTGCATTTTTGATGTTATGTCGTTTGATAAAGAGTCGTAGAACCCTTTTATTCTCTTGTCTTATTCGTTCTTCGTCACAGTAAAATTACGTCCCAGGGGGCGGGGACCAAGTGAGCAAAAGAGAGGGTTCAATGGAGTGAGAGAACAAGAGAGAGGGTGGGGGAGGGAGAGAGAGAGAGTATGTGTGTGTGTGTGTGTGTGTGTGTGTGTGTGTGTGTGTGTGTGTGTGTGTGGAGGAATGTAAAAAAAAGAGAGGTCCAACTTTGAATGTAAAGATAACAAAGGGTGGAAGATGGTGAGAAAAAGAAGAGAATGTTATCAGTGGGCATGCAAAAGACAGAGTGAGCGATGGAAAGAGTTCGACAGAGAGAGAGAGAGAAAGAGAGAGAGGGGGGAGAGGGGGGTTAAGGAATACGTGGAAGGTACGAAAGAAGGAGAGAGGTCCAACTTCAAATCTGACCCGGTCAAAATAGCATGATATTCTTGATTGAATGAAAATTACAAGCTAAATTTATTCGATTTACACAGGGCTCTTATCGTGGATAGTTGTGAATAGAAGCTTCTGAAACCAAGCGAATGAGAGAGGGACCATTATGATCGCTAACTGCCTTTGGGGGTTGGAGGATTGTAAATACGATATTTGAGCATTTTGTTCGTAAAAGTTATAGCTGCAGGCAATACTAAAAAGCACTTTTCTTCCCGTGGAGAAATGTCCGCTTTGGAAAAGAAGAAATTAGAATGGTTCAGCGTAACCATTTTTTAAAACCAAATTTGTTTTGATGCATTTTTTTTTTACATTATATTAGTTTACTTATACCCAGTGATGTAGTGCTAAATTTCAGAAACATTTTGAGGCCAAGTTAAATGAGTATTAAGACATACACTGGCTATTTTTTTGAGAGTGAATTATTTAAATAAAAATTCTAGCAGTGCATACATCATTTCCCATACCGTCAAAAATGATAACTTTATAAAAATGATTTAACAATTGCATGGTACTTACAAAATATTAAAAACATCAAGTTGCTCTGCACTTTCTTTTTTCATGTTCAGTAAGTACTTCCCGAATATTAAACTTGAATAATTATGGAGTATTATCTATCAAGTTTATATATATATGCCTGTTTCTCAATCAAAAAAAAAACAATGCGCACAAACAATTGACAAATAAAATTCTATTGAAGGATTACGGAGTTTTATTTATTAAGTCAAACATACGTAATATTATAAATTATATTTCTCCGTCATTAGGAGAGTCTAATACATACAAGTGGGCACATCTCTATGTAGTGGACTCTAATGGACCGTTTCAGTGGACTCAATAGATAACATCCACCGAAGGAAGATTTCTACACATCATGTATAAAACTAGTTGATAGATTTTGTCCGAATAGCAAGAGTTAAAAGTGGTTCGTCATATAAGCTCTATAAAAGATATCCCACAGTTCTATGACTCATTATAGATGTAATCCACATCCCAGAGGAGAACTCCAAAACCTTGAACCAGTTCCGCCCAATCTGATTGCTCAATGTAGAAAGTAAGATAATCATTGGTGTTTTACTAAAAGACTTGCTTCGGGCAACAATCATATGGACACATCTGTCCAGAAAACCTGATTGTATCAACAATTTGGTTGGACCTTCAAAATGCAAAATCATACTAATAAACATAATTTTTTAAAGAAAGGAACAATAATTTCTTTTTTGAAAAGAGGTTTTCTGTATAATCAAAAGAATGAAGCAGATTCAACGATGACGTCCTCTATTTCTTGTAAAGGAAAAAAGTAAGCTTTAACAGAAGAGGAGATATCAGTGCTGGAAGGTCTGCACAAAACACCAGCAACAATATTTTGGCTCAGTCAGTGTGTGAAGGCACAGTAAAATCCACGGCGACCAGGTGTTGAACAGGGTTGCAGGAGGGTGGCAGATCATCTCTCTTTCGATACCCGCCCATTGCAGCTCTCCACTGACAAGTAAATCCCAAGATATGTCAGCGGTGGATAACAGGTGCTGTAGCTTGCCCAAGGTAATCTGGAACTGTGCAAAGCAGGGCATTCTGCTCCCCTAGCTTTAATTACATACCAACATACCCAATGGGTAGCTATAACACAATTATTACTAACAATACAACAGGAAAAAATGTATAGAGTATGGAATCGCCTGTGTTACAAGCATTGCTGTGAGTGGGTTGGTCTGATCACCATTTCTATTTATTATCTATTGGTAGTTACCCATGAAAAAATCAGGGATATATTTGAATTTCTATGGGATTATTTTTAAAAAATACAAAAACACACCTTTGAGTATGCATGTCGAATTTGGTTGGACAAATTAGACTTTTAGTATTATATAATATTACCACAAGCCCTAAAAAGAAGGGTCTACAACCAATCTATCCTCCCGATAGTCATCTATGGAGCTGGCACATGGAATCTAACTTGAATATTGACCATCAAACTGAGAACCGTGCAACGTGCACATGAGAGAATCATGCTCAACTTCATATGGAGAGATCGCAAGACAGCACAGTGTATCAGAGTAAAGACAGAGGTCTGAGATATCATAGGATCCATTAAAAAATTCAAATGGCAGTGGCTTGGATATGTTGCAAGAATGTCTGACAACTGCTCGCAACATGGATCCCCTGAGATTCTATGCAAAATCGTGACCGTAAGATGGAGTGACGAGATAGAAAAAATTCAGATAATCCTGGCTCTGCAACGACCATGGCGAATCTTGGGAAAGGTCTATGTCCAACAACGGACACAAAAAGGCTGATGATGATGAGATGGAAATCAGATCAATATCATCGGTATGAAAAAGAATGCAGACCCCACATTTCTTAGTGGCGAAAGGGGAAACCATACGTGAATTTTGCACACATGTATGCAGCCTATTTGGTGCCTACTAAAATCCTTGTAGGTGCTGGGCAAAGTCAAAAGTTTAAAAAAAGACAGGTCGGTCCTATTAGTCTCTCAGTAAAAACCATCACGAGACCAACGTCATTTGGTAGTATGTAGTGTTCGGAATGATCAATTAAACATTGGAATAAGGGTTGAAATAAATTACTATTCTCGTCTTTGGTTCTATCACTATAAAGTTCAAATTTTCGAAAAAAAGCGGACACAAAGGTTCAATTTATAATGTAAGTAATTTAGTATGAACTTACATTATAAATTGAACCCCTCCACTAAAAACCTATTTTTGAGAGGAATCTTTAAAGCAAAAAAAACAAAAAACGTTTTTTCCAAACATCATCATCATCGTCATCATCATTCTTTCAATGTCCGTCGTTGAACATAGACCTTCCCCAGGATTCGCCACACTTCTGTATCATGGGCGTCGCGGAGCCTGTATTTTCCAGACATAATAAGGAGTAAATGCTGAAATTCAACTTTCAACTATATATAAACATAGCTAGCTAGCTAGGCCAGATTAAAAAAGGTTTTGGAGATAGTTTTGGCTTCGACGATTTGTAGATTGGTTAAATCAAAAATCGACCATCGTAAAATTGTAATGTACAAGACTGGCGATGAGAAAATCAAGCTAAATACGAGGAAAAAATGATGAAAAACTCCCCAAAATGTCCTATCGGCTTTGTTATAAAGTGTGGAATAATTTTTACTGTCTGCAGTAAGTGATGTCAGATGTGGGGGAACAGTGGTGGGCATAGCTAACGAAAACGTTGAACTGATAAACCGCTGAAAAATTAGCCGATGCACGGATATCTAGCTCCGACATGGAGCTCTAAATCAACTGTATATTGGATGTAAAGTAATGTCCAATTTCATCGGTTAATTAATTATTAATGTAAACCTTGATCATCGTCTGATATTGGAATGGAAAGCTCTTTGTCTAAGCTACAATATTTTGATATTTCTCGGGCTCTCTAGGCGTGTAAAGGTTTTAGAATAAAAAAAATAAAAAAGCAAAAAACAAGACAAAACAAACGAACCGAAGCTAAATTCATAAAATGAATATTAGCAGTTATCTTAGCTTATGCTAAATTTTTAGCGGTTTATCAGTTTGACATTCCCCTGACAGCTAAGATGATGTCAAAAGTATCGCTCCCCGATTTCTTTTGGACAACATATGCGAGGCTGAGATGGGGATTCTGTCGACTGGACATCCCAGGATCTCCCTACGCTTCGCCCAGGCTTGCTCCTGGATTGTCATTCCATAGTCTATCGTGGCGAAAGAAGGTCCATCTTATCCTATGATCAAACCCTGCCAGCATATCAATGGACGAAGAAAATTGATAAAAAGCGCTAAATTCTAAAAGCTTCAGGCAAAAGTTAGACGTGTGTTAAATTAAGATTACAATCACCTTTGTAGCAATATCATTTTGAGTTTTCATAAAATGAAGTATTGTCAACCATTATTAATTTTTGACAAGGATTCTTTCATCTTAAATTTTGTTGCCTTTCATTGCAACTACTGGCTGAACAATAAGATAAAATGCTAATCTTATAGCACATAGGACACAGAACGAGATTTGGAAATAATTGTAGTATACGAAACATAGTCTTTTTGAATAAGCCAAAGAGTTTATACTGAAATATTTAGTATTACAATGAATAGTTTTGTTTTTCTGTTGTTTTTTTTGTTTTTTAATATCTTGGTGATTATGTGTGTAAATACAGTAATGTTTTAGTCGAAAAGGAGACAGAGAAGAAATAGTGGACTGTCCCGACTTCCACCAGCTAGCCGATTTTGGCGGGAATGAGAGAGATTTGACAAATGCATTGATTGGATATAACTGTTTCTTCTTGAAAAAAAATTGCATGAGTTAGTCGTGTTCGTCTCACGTGATTGGTTACGTGCTTTCTCCATAACTCCACAACGAGGTGGTAAGAATTTTTTTTTTTTACCCACATCTTTCAGTTTAATCTCAATGGTAACAGCAAGGTCCCGGGTATGGGAAATATAGCTGGCCAGACGAGGCTCTCAAGCTTAGTGAAGTCAACCAGTCTGGGTGGAAAACAACTTCGATTCCAAACCAGTAAGTGGAACCTTCTTAAGACGGTTGGGTATCAACTTTGACGTTCTTCCGACAGCTCCTGTAGACAAGCTGATGCCAAACGTACCACAGCCCGCTTTCCTTAGGACTACATCAGCGAAGCCGGGAATGGGATTATATCGACTAGGTATCCCAGGATCTCCATAGGTTTCTCCCAGGCTTATGCCCTGGAGAGGTCACTTCAGTGTCATTCCATTGTCTATAGAAACAGAAAGAGACCCACAACTACAACTTACAGCAAGGTACATATAATTCACCGGATTCCCTTTTTATTTATATATTTGTAACAGGTCAAGTCGGTTTTTAACGAAAGACACGTCACTCCCTCTTTGTATTAATCTGCATTATAATAAAATAAGAATGTTTTCCGAGAAAGAAGGAAAAAGCGGAGAGACGTCAAGTAAGCGGTCGGGCTAGAGCAGTTTCACAAAAATACAACAATCTATCAAATCAGAAGAAGAAAAAGACGAATAAGAAGAAAGAAACGAAATGGAAAAAAAAGAGCCGCTATCTAGAGACAACCGGAAGTATTCGCCTGTCGCCATTAGCGGCCCCGTCTGAGTTCACTGTATAAACAGATTTGTGTCTCAGGGAACATACAGGCCCCATTATAAAGTGACATCGTTCTTGCCTACCTTCCTCTTTATTTTGCCCCGCTTAATGTTTGTTTATTCGCACGTTTATTTATTCAGGAAACAGCGTCTCAAAGGCTTGTACAGTATCACCAACAATAGCCAGGAGTTGTGAATAAGGGTTTTAAAATAAATAAGGAGAAGAACAAGAAGGACAAGAACAAGAAGATACTTTTAAGATTTCAGGAAATGCTGACGGGTCGCCCTATTCAGGCCCGGAGAGCAGGCTGGGTTGTTGCAGTTATAGAGAAAAGAAAACCTGTCAAGTACTGGAAGTAGTCGTTCCAGAGGTCTACACGAGCATTGCTCAAAATACAACCGTGTGTCGACTTGCAACCGGGTTGATTTTTGCTAGAAAGGACGTAACTCGATCTGGACGTAAATCAATCATTATGGAGTGAAATGAACTATACGCATTCCACGACATAAGATTCAGTGACATACATATTTACCCAAACCTCCATATTGTACATACGTTTTCCTTAACCTTTTTCAAAGAGGAAGGAATAAATGTCACCCATTTTTTATTCGCCAAGTGATTAGCTCAAACCAACAAGGTGTCTGCTCTCTTATCTTCTCCTCCTCGCTTTCCCGATCTGGAGAACTTGAAAAGAAGATGGGGAGTATATACAATATTCTCTTTAGCAAGCCAGCAATAACAAGACGGAAATTTTCGTTGAGCTATAGAACTACAATGACTGAAATTCCCCAGCATCTGCAGCCAATAGCTTTTAAGCTCCCCAGGGAACATATTCTCCGATCGCACGTAAGTCGTATGACTGTATCTGGTCGCACAGACCAACAATTTTTTATTTATTTATATGTCAGGGACCGATGGCATTTCTGTGCCAAATCATTATCCGTACATAATAATAAAACACTAACTGAGCATTCGCAGTTATCTTTATCTTCATTGGAAAAATAAAATGAATGCGTTGGAAGATTACAATTTCTTAAAATTCATATTTATACTCTTATCAAATAATATAATGTTACAAATAATAATAACGATGATCATAATGATGATCTACTAAGAAGCTGGCTATCAAAGTGAAGGAATCGAAGGGCGCGCTATTTTTATATAAGCTAACACAACTGTTTCTTTACGATAAACATTTCATAATAAGTAGCATATGATTTAATATTAGTAGATATCCAAAGTGGGGATTTTTCAAGTGCAGGAGATAAACATGACAATGCCGCATAATTCAGGCGTTATATGAGCTTTCAAGCGTGGCCAAGGACTACTTATATGTACTTTCATTATCAGCTTTTCGACGCCCGTTGTTGGACATAGACTTTCTCCAAGGTACACCAAACATTTCTGTCATGGTCGTCGCAGATCCAGTACTTTATGAGCTAGTCTAGTTGTCACACTATCTTATTTCCTGTCGGCTACAGTTTCGTGTATGATCTCTGGAGATCTGCGTTTTGATGTCCAGCGGTTGTTAAGCATTATTGCAACATGACCAGCCCACTACCATCCAAATTATCTAATGAATTCAATGATGTCTTTAACTCCCGTTTTCTTCTAATATACTGTGTCTCGTGATCTCTTCATGAGATGTTTAGCGTGATTTTTTCCTGCACAGGTTGGATGGTTCACAGTTTGAGGCTCGATCTTTTGGTCAAGTTCCATGTTTCAGCTCTATAAGTAACTGCCGGGGGATACAAAAGTTGTAAACCCTTCTTTTTAGGACTAATGAGATTTTGAAGGCTGAGCTTTTTCTACCGAAAGCAGAATTTCCCTACACTTTTGAATGTCTACTGGGTTAGACTGATGGCACAAAACCCAAAGAAACATGGATATTTTAAGGGATATTCTCATCAGTGTGGTTGTGTGGGGGAACATTGTCAGGTTTCTGCGCGTGTGGGTGCGTATGTGTATGTGTGCGTGCGCGTGAAAACATTTTTTTTTTCAGATCTTCAATATTACAAATACTATTTTGGCTACTAAATTGAGTGATTCTTTAAAGACATCGAGCTGTAACATGTAGTACATGTGACATAGTACAACAATATGATACTCAGCGTGATTAACGCCACTTTATTTTATTCAACGGAGACTGAGACAGAAGGATGAGGTCAGGGGAGCCTTACTAAAATTCAACCTTGGGGTGGGTATTTATTCGCTGTCCCACAGCAGCAAAATGTGACACGAGGTCGAGCTTAACGTGGGAAGAATAGGATCCATCCGTCCAAAAATGGCTCCAGCCGACGCGGCTACGGTTGAAAAGTGCATCGTAATGGCCAGACAACGTCTGCCACGAAAGCGTCCACTAGGGGACCTGCTCCTTTAGCTGCAATGGAGCAGTGCTGCCCCGGGGTAACGGATTCCCCGCAGCTGGGCCGAGTAATGAAAGGAGAACCCAAGGACGAGTCCAAAGGCTCCTCAATGCGCTTAGCAAACGCAGCCTCAGTAAGACCTCATTGGCTAACGCTTGCACCGGCGCACTCGGTCTTTGACACCACCCACACGTCAATCTCCGGCCCATTCGACGGGCAAGTGTCAGTAACTGCGCCTCGGGCTCTGCCGTGGAAAAGATACTACACTTTGATCCCGAAGAAAAGGCCAGAAACCTTGGGACCCGGCTAGTAGATAATCAGTCATTGGCTACCCCTGCAATAGACACATTCAGTTACGAAGTGGACACGTTGATTCTACATCTCTGTCAGCGCGTGCTCGTATGTGTGTGTACGAATTTGTGTTTGTGTGTGCGAGTATGTGCATGCCTGACAAAACAATATGTGTTCATAAGAAATGCAAACTTCATATCTTTTTTTCCTCAGGAGATTTTTTCGCTGAGACCAGTGAAATGGATGCATCTTCATGCCAGCATTTCACCTCTTCTTTTTTTTCTACTGATCACAGTGTAAATGAGTAAAGACGACAAGAGCTATAGCCATCAGATTTTCCCTGGTTACTAATGGGAGCCCAGAGTATGTTTCAGCAAATTATTGTTAGAAATATAAAAACCCACCAAAAACCAAAAAACAAAAACAAAAAAAAAACAACAAAATAAAATGATTGAAAAAAAAAATGATTATGGAGTCTGCGTTCGCACTCAAGCCAATAATAATGATCTGATTCCATTTATCTATCTACCTATCTCATATTAAAAGTCTGATTTTGTTTATCTGTTTTTGACCACCAAGCAGTCAAATTTATGTAATCCCAAGGTTCCCGATGGTGATGATTTTCAAATAAGGTATGCCTCAACAAATGAATAGTTTCAAGTCCATGATCTTCTAATTGATCACCTCCAACAATGCCGCCAAAAGACCTTGGTGAGCCTGACAGTTTCCTCTTCAATGTATATTTCTATAGTAAATAAAAATTTACCATGAAATTTCTATGGTAAACGTTCATCTATTATGCATATAATAACCCTATTATATCAGTTGCATTAATTCCTGACCAATACAGACTCGCGTAATATACCAAACTTGTTATAACAAATTCAACGTTAAAAATCTCAAATTTTCGCTGCCTTATCTTGCAATGTGACCAGCCCATGGCCATTTGAGTTTTCTAATGAATTCTATGATGTCTCAGACTCCTGTTTTTTCCTAATATATTGTGCTGTCTTGTGATCTCTTCGTGTGATGTTGAGCATGATTCTTTGATGATCACGTTGCATAGTTCTCAGTTCAAGGATTCATCACGAGAACTCAAAACGACCAAAATCATGGTTAGATTCTGGACAGTCATTAACATCTAAACATTTCGATTACTGAATAACGATGTTGTGAATCTATAAATATTTTCTAAAAGAAAATGCTGGAAACTTTTACATCAACTCAATAATGAAAGGAAGCAAAATCCGTGAAATAGTCAACACAATCACTCCAGAAAGTAAAAAGGAATTGTCAGTAGTGAGGAATTGATACAATGATAGTTACTGATAAAATATGGCTATTATGTGTATACGAGATAAACATTCACCATAGAAATGCATAAAAGAATCTAATTAAATGTATCAACGATCAGGAAGGAAGGGATTGTCGATGGTCAGGATTTGTGATAGAGAAGTACATATATATATATATATATATATATATATATATATATATATATATATATATATATATATATATATATACTAAAGATGAACATTACCATAGATGCAAATTATATGATTTTACAACAGAAATGCATTGTAAATGATTTTACAATAGAAATGCATTAAAATCACAAAAGTTATGGCTAAGAATAACAGCTAGCGTAACGGGAATAATTGGGCTATTGCAATGATAATATCAATCGTATATTATTAAGGGCATCTGCCATGTGCCTGAAAAAGTAGGACTTTCCAAGTGAAAATGGAAAAGTGGGAAAATGAATAAATGATATAGAATTAAAACAGGCAAAATAAGAACATTCCCTGTTGTGAAGTCAGATCTTTTAGGAATATCTGACAGTTGAATATTTCCAGTTGCTGTGAAATTAAGAGAAAGAATCGGCAAAGAAAATTCCCATTTTATTTCAACGTCTTTTTTCTCGCTGTAAAACATAAATGAAGCAACCAAATAATACTATACTCCAAAATGTTCAGCTTGCCCGGAATACTAGGAACCCAAGACCCGGCCCTGCTGATGCTACTAATAAAAGTTGGAGTAATATCAACGATAAAACTCTGCCTTATGACACACCCTGTAAGCTGAAGCATTTCCGAAAAGGTGGCGAAGTGCAGTGCTTAAAAAACAACGAAGGAGAGTCGGTCGCAAGGCAGAAAGAAAGCTAACGCACCCAGCACCGTGAAGCTTCAAGAGGTGGAAGACTATTTATTCCTTTGCTATTTATTCCTTTGCCATTTGTGTCACAGAGGGGGCGGGGGGTCGGCACTCACTGGACAGGTACAAACGTAAACCTGGCGACTACGGAAAATCGGTGGACAATGCTCGGGTGTCAGCGTTCACCCTGTGTGTCATCGTGTATGTGCCGAAAGCATTCATCAAGTGTAGAGAGTCACTCTCTCTCTCTCTCTCTCTCTCTCTCTCTCTCTCTCTCTCTCTCTTTGCACCCCGTCCCTCAAGCTCTTTACTTTCAAACGCCCCTTTCCCACCCTCAACTACTCCAAACTGTAATTGTCACTTAGCAGCAGTAAATAAAGTGCCATTTCGGTCAGTAGTTTGACCTTATGGATTTCAATTACTTAACACTGTTCAAGCACACATACCTTCGAGATGTTAAGATGTTAAGTGTTTTAGCGCCACTAAGTACACTTCCAGATGATGCCAAACATCATCTCTATGCATAGTTTCCTCTAAGTTATGCGCGTGCGCGCACACACACACACATACACACACACACACACATACACATTTTACAACCAGGGCGCAAAGGAAATTAATGTGCGAACAAAACGTTAGATACCTTTAAAAAATTAAGTAATTAACAATTACGCTTTCTAATTAAAAAATGATAACTCGTTATCACAGTCAGTAATTGAACAAACGTAGCGTCAAAATTTGAAGTGATGTAAAAAAATTCCATCCAAGAATGAATGTGGTCAGAATGAATTCTAATTATAAAACCACAGACGTTTTCAACAGGAAAACATCAAAAATAGATTTTTAAAAAAACATTAATAATAAATCTGTCAGAATGGTACCCAAAAGAAGGACAAAAATGCTTCTTCTTTTTTCCCCCCAAAAAAGAATGAAAATTTTTTAGAAAGAGTTTAAGGGAGTACTGACACCAATTTTTCAAGTTAGGAGAAAAAACGGTATGACCAGGAGCGCACGGACACACGAAAACATTAACAAACACGAAAAAAGGGACAAAAAGCTTTTTTTTTTACCAAAAAAACGAATTAAAATTTTTTTGAAGGAGTCTTATGGAGTACTGATGCCAATTTTTAAAGTTCGTAGAAAAAACGGTATGACCAGGAGTGCTGGAACAAACACACAGAAATATAAAAATAAGGTAGAACCTTTCAACAACTTTGATGGCTATGGTTGTTCAATTATTATACTTATCGAAAATACTCTCTCAGCAAACTGCTCCTGTTTACTAGTAAGACCGGATGCAGCTGTATTTAGTGGACAGTGTCCACTTTGAAAAGTTTTCGAAGATCTGTTTCAAATTCCGGAGATAGCTTACCGACTTTCTTTTTCTTATTGAGTTCAAAGTATAGATAAGAATCTTTACGCGATGCGTTACTTCGTAAAATGCAATCATACTTGTATATATACCTAACACATCAATATCAGCCATAAGAGATTGCGCCAAAATTATCATGGAGCAATGTCAAGTTTACATTTGCACAAACATTCAGAGTACTAATAATTTTGTCAAAGAGAAAAAAATATAAGAATTTTGTCAATACTGACTAAGAATTAGACAGAACATTGATTCCCAACCATCTTCATTGACCATCACTTGGAGTTTCATTCTTTACCCCCAACAGTGTCAGGCATGGAATACAGACAAACCGAGGAATTAGCTTTCGTTTGAATACGCCAACCATCAAGCCCAATACATCATGGAGAGAACAGACCAGATAGCACAGTATACTAGAGAGAAAAAGGGGGTCAGAAATATCATAGAATCCATTAGAAAACTCTAATATGCAATGAGCTGGTCAAGTTGCAAGAATGCCAATCAACCAATGGCCATCACGAATCACAACGCAGATTCCCCTAGATCATATGCAAAACTGTGACTGACAAAAAATAAGATGGTTTGACGAACTAGACAAGTCAAAAAGTATTGGCTCCGCTACGCCCATGATAGAGAGGAGTGGAGAATCTTGGAGAATCTATGTCCAACTATAGGCGCCATAAGATCGCTGCTGCTGCTGATGATGATCGTACAAGGGCGGAGTAACCTGTGACGAATCGAACTCACGATCGCAGTTTCACGAACTGCTATGTTAACAGACAATTGTTACTTTTCCTGTATCAAATTCAAAAATATCGACGGCGTAAACTTTTTTCAGCGGCGAAACCACCATCCCGTTAATGACAGTACTGTTTTCATTTGTTTCGTAATCGACTTGTATGACCTTAACCGTAAACACTAACCCCAAATCAAACCCTAAACACTAATCCTAAACATTAAATCTAACTTATATCCTTCGCAGTTAGATTTGGGGAAGTATAGTTTTGCTGCTTTCATTTGAAAATGAGTTATATTGGAAAATAAATTCATAAGGTTGAAAATTGCGGAAAAACTGATCGTAGAAAATTTCAAAATTTGTGTAGAAAAAATGCTGTTCAATGAGGCCCCTAGACAAACATGAAATGAAATCTGACGCAAAAATGTTTTGAATTTAACGTGGAAAAGGTAACAAGCACCAGTTGACCCTTTCTTTCCAGGTGCTTCCTCGGCGTGATACATGTAGCAACCTAATTCTGTCAATAAAGCCTGCATTAATTGCGGACAATCCTCTTTTCATTGATTTCTATGCATTTTTACGGTAAAATTATTATGAATGAGTCTCGATAGTGTATGTATGGTCCTATCAGGCCAGCAACGCCTATATCCACTCCAGGTCACTGACAATCCTTTTCCTTTTTATTCTTAACGCATTTGTTTAGTGAATGTTCATCTATTATATATACATATAATGACACTATTCTCTCAGAACGCCTGCGTTAATTCCTGGTCACCGACAAACTCTTTCTTCCTTATTTTCAACGCACAACATCTGATTGCATTAATTTCCTCCCAAGAGGTGACCCAACAGGTCACAGGGTTGTCTACCAGTCGCTAAAAACACGTATCTATTACGAATTTAAGAAAAGGCAGAGAAACGAAGTTTTACTTTTCCTCTTGAGATATACATGTTTCAGTAAGTTTGTGAAACTTGTGATTTGGTGAAATCCCTGATTGTTAGACGAAGAATTTCACAAAATTACTAGAAAGTTGAATGATTTCATAAAACCCCAAGGGTTTCCACTAAATCATTAGTTTCACAATCTACCTGTAACATACACATTTCAGTCCCATTATTGAGAAAGCGACCACGGGCAACGACTAATATAGGAGACTGTCCTTTATAACCCCTGAAAGAACGCCACCTATTTAATTTTATGACAGTTCATTAAAAAAAAAGTTCTCATTCGACGTTAGCCCAACACCTACAGACATCTAAGCTAATGAACGTCTATCTAGTTGGTATTTACACACATGCATGCACAAACATTTATCAGAACACATATAAGAATTACCGATGTGCTTTTGTATCTATCTATTTGTTTTCTGTCACAATGAAGGAAAATGATGTATAATATTGAGTGAAACTGCCACAATTTGAACTCTGACGCAGGCCTCATCAACTTGATGACTGACCAAAAGGCCAAGGGTATTCTGATGGCACGCACTTTTACGCAGTAAGTACGTCGGTTAGATAGTATATAGTTGGGAAATAGGATAATATATCAAAACAGCTGACGGCCTTGGTGGGACAAATTTAAAAAACAAACCAAACAATAAATCTGATGTCATTTTGGCTAACACAGGTACACTAGTATGTATATAAAGTTCGAATTATTTAGGTCACAAATTAATCGGGGCATCCGTTTCTTTGAATTAAAACTTGCAACCCAAAACAAATCAAGAGTAATTTTTGTTAAATGAATCAAGACAAAAACCCTAATTTTTACTATACCGACTTAAAACTGTAATTGTGCCTTTTTTGAATAACTTTCGTTACTCGGCGTAAATATTGCTTCAGACAGCCGCCTAATCGGGCTAAATTGCTATATTCCTTCTTTGGTCCAATTAATCGGAATCTTATGTGCATAAGTGTGTGTGGAGTTGATTCTTTCCAATGATACCAGTGATCGATATTTAATCCTGCGTAAAAAAATACAGACACTCCCCACTAACAAAATTAGTGCAACACAATATTTCTACCTGCGTATGACCTTGTGTCTTCCTAAGCAACGCTGAGTAAATACAGAAAGATCCTTCTTGGTGACTGAGATAGTTGTATGTTTCCTATTAGCGCCAAAAGTTGATGTTTAAACCGAGATTAATAAAAAAAATGAAACAAAAAATAAAAACAAAACAAGGTAAGATTTCCACCCCTAAGAAAACAAGAAAGAACTCGGAGAGCTCATTCCTCTGTCGACAAAGATTGTCAGGGGAGGTAACTGTACCGCCCCTAAATTTAAACAATTTTTCCGTAGCCAAAAATTTTACACAATTTACACAAAATATTATTGAAATTAACTGATAACTTTGGTGGATATCATGTGGTAAGACGTGAACTTTTGGCGACATTATGTGGTGTGACATATAATTACGACGTAGTGTAGCCAACTGCCAACCCTTCCGCAGAATTTGATTGAAATTGATTGAAAACTTTTGGAGATATCATGTGTACAGGCAGAACCTTTGCAGATATTGTATGATTTGGATAGATAGCTATGACGTGCATGCAAGCTCCAAAATTTAACGGTTACTTCCTTGACCCATTGCCCAGCTATTCACAACCTTTCATTGGAATTCATTGTGAACCTTTGGAGATATTGCGTGGACAGACATACGGACAGATACAAAGAAGGACCAACGAAGGGTAATACATACATCACTCCAACTTCATTGACAGAGGTGAACATTGGTGCAATACATTCATCCAACTCCTATCTCCCCTGCATTTATTCTTTTGTGTTGTATTAAGAAAACTAAGTTAATATTAGGTTATCTAAGATATGTTAGTAAACAGAAACCATATACTTTCATACGACGTGTGTATTTTATTTAAGGAAATATAATAAATAATATAAAGAAAACGAATAGAAGTATTTATATCATTATTCTATAGATTAGTCAACGTATAGACGTACTCGTGTAAAAGTCCTTTTTCTTAGCTTTTTAGAGATAAACTTGAGAAGTTTGACGATCATACGGATATTACTTTTGATAGTGCGAAACTTCTGCGTGAATCAAAATAATTATAGCATTAGGAGAAGCCCAACCCGTTGAAAAATAAGAGTCCACGTCGCTCCAATAAATATAACACTTGCTTTTATGCCCTTAGTCTTCTTATCTCTCACACTGCGCGCACTAGCTTACTGAAATAAATATATACCTCGTGTAGCGCTGCTAGATACTATGAATAATATTGTTTACATACCTGGCGGACATACGTCTTGATTTACAACGTTCTTATTTACTTCTTTTCAAGAGTCGCATGCTTTAAGTGCAGTATGATATTATCGTGTACCTGTACTTATTTGCTGAGCTGTTCTTTCTTTTTTACTAGATGTTCCCAGGGCCGGTGTTTCGTGTACCTGAGCTAGGACTTGTAATTTGCGCTCCAAGTTGTATTCTAACGTCAATTTCTTTTCGATTTGGGGTGCGTCATTAGGATCTTTACGCCCCAGGCGACTGCCTGTTCATATATATTATGATACAAATATATGACGACGGAGACTTGAAATTTGAGCATGGATTTCATACGCTCAATGCAGAATATGAAATTTGTGCCCCCAGTTTTATTCAAACGACAATATTCGTCATATTGCCACTAGGACCTTTACACCTCAGGCGAAAGCCTATACTTATATTATTAGCGTCGTTAGTTCAGACGATAAGGGAGAAACCGCGTTTAGGGTACTTCATTGGTGGACGCGGGTTCGAGTGTCACGTGAAACTCATTTGTTTATACGGTCTAGGGCTGTTCGATTTCCGAAATATAGACCCTCATTAAAATGTCTTTATAATTATCACATTCCATCAGACATAAATTGTCCATTCTATTGATATGCATGAAATAAATAAATGACGGAGGATTAATTACCCCGTAACCTGTCACGTAATTTTGAGTGAATTTTCATCGCAGATTTTTTAATGTATAATGTTCGACCTACGTGGTTAATATTCACTAGTGCATTGACAAGGAATGAGGTTATACTGAAAAATTTGTAGTGCAAAATAAATCAACTTTTCATTATATCTACATATTCATATATATATATATATATATATATATATATATATATATATATATATATATATATATATATATATATATATATATATATACGTATGTGTGTGTCCGCCAGAACTTTTCGTTGGGCGTGGGGTTCAGAACGATAGTTTTGAGCAGTTACTGTTCATAATGACCACCTAATCCCCGGTCTCTAGGAGGTTCCAACTTTCACACCCCTTCGCCTTCGATGAGAAGACATGCGGGCGTTGGTTAGATTCCTACGGCAGTTCCATTTTCATTTACTTGTTTATTCTATTTACACTGGCCAAGTGACTGATTCTCCGCGTAGTAACGGAAGTCATTTCAGATAATAAAATGCATTCATAAAGTTCAATTGGATCATATGTTCATTTCTCAATAACATAATCATCTATATATTAGAATATAATCATATATACGTGTGTGTGTTCGTGTATATGTGTTTGTGTGTGCTTGTATGGTCATGAGTGCATGTATG